>LR749817.1:1083465-1189155 GCA_902729485.2 Mus minutoides | reverse complement strand
ACCCTGAGGGCCCCAGAGACCTGCACTGGCTTCATCAGAGATTAAGATGGCTCTGTGACCTGGCCATTCTGGAGCCAGGCTCTGTGATGACCCAGCATCCTTCCGGTGGAATCCGCCCTCCGGGACCCTGAGGCTCTCTGCAAGTTGCTGGGGTCCCCAGGAAATGAGGTTAGCAGGCTGCCAGCCCTGCTCAGCTCTGCGCTTTCCTATTCTTTATGAACCTTGCTCTCCTAGTACGGCCGCCCGCTCAGGAAATTGCACATATTTCCCCTGCTTTGCCGGCAGCACAGCTGCTGCCCGCTCACCTGCCAGCAAAGGCTCACAGGGAGGAAGTGAGAAGGATGAGCTAAGAGGAGGGGGGGAATCCAGGCGAGCCCCTTGGCCATGACCTCTCTGCTGATGAGGGTCCCCACGTCAATATCTGCTGGTACACTGGGGATCCAAACTGCCTCAGCTCACCCAGAGCAGTCAGGCTGCTAGGACCGCGAGACTGGCTCAGCACTCAGGGAGCAGGGGTGGGGCAGAATATATATATATATATATATATATATATATATATATATATATATATATATATATATATATATATTTGTAAATAACAAACACAATTTCACTCATTCACTCAACCAGCATTTATTAGTTTATGAAATGCCTAACTAGAGCAAGCGGGTGTTTACTGCACCGGCAAGGCCGAGATGGATAAAATAACACAGCAGAATCAAGAGAAATGGACACTTGCCCGTGTGTCACTCACACCTGTGCACATACCGTGTGGCTGTGGGCTCTGTAGCCATGGGATCAACGATGCAGGCACTGAAAAGAGATGGAGACTTGTGCATGGTGAACATGTAAAGAGCTTCCCTCTCTTACTGTTCCCTGAATGAGATACACAACACCCATTACAACTGCATTTGCATCGCATTGGCTGTAGTGAGCGGATTTGAAGTACACCCGGGAGTCACACAGTGTACAAATAAGACACCATCCAGCATCTGTGACTTAGCATCTGTGGATTTGGTGATCTTCAGGGGTGCTAGATTCACCCCTATTCTGAAGATAGCACAAAAAGACTGAGTATGTGTCTACATGTAAAATGCTTAACTCTTGAGTGTGTACTCCATAGTCACCATGAAGCAGGCACGAGACCCCGGAAGCGAAAAGACGCTGGGCTGGGGAAACCGAAGGTTAGGGAGTTGCCCATGGGAGACCATCCAGGGCAAAAAGCCAGTCAGTTTTCTGTGTCCAGCAGCCGGAAGCAAAGAAAACCAGGGAAGAGGCAGAGGAGGAGGAAGAGGAAGTTGTCCTGTGGTGGTGGTGAAGGTGGTGGTGGTGGTGGTGGTGGTGGTGGTGGTGGTGGTGGTGGTGGTGGTGGTGGTGGTGAAGGGGGGTGATGGAGATGCCCGGGGCTCCTCCCACCTCACAGCGGGGCGCCCCGCCAGCAGCTCTATTCTGAGCAGTGCCCCACATGCTTTTCCAGTCATGGGTCTGAGAGGCAATATTTAGCCTTTGTAGGCCTCAGGATGTCTTTGCTTCAACCCTGTCCTGACTACTTTACTTTTATTTCAGACTCCGCCGTGCCTCTGTTTCCTCAGTTATTAAATGGGAACAGAGAGTCCTGATTTCAGGGCATTGCTGGCAACGTTACAGGAAGTAACATCTGCCAAGTGCCTGGCCCATATTAGCAAAATAGCTGCTACTGTTCCTACTGTTCCCCACTCCGGCACTACGGGGGGAGCAGGGGTGGGGTGTGTCCTGACCTGTCCTCTCACCCTAGACCAGCTGCAGAGCCCTCCCTCTGAGGTCCAGGCGTGTCGGAGAGACCCGAAGCAGCTCCTCAGAGAAGGAATCAGACTCCGCAGGGATGTTAGCTTCATCTTTCCTGTTTCTTCCCCATGTTTGGCAGAAACGAAGAATGAGGGTCATGGTGGGAGAAGCCTTATCCTGTCTGTGACACTATCGTATTTTGACTGACCGCCAGTCCTTCTGGGTAGGGTGACTTGGTGAACAAGCAGCGGGTCAAATGATGTAGAGCTGAGAGAGAAACACACAGCTTCAAAGTGCCCCGGGTGTGGCCGCCATGCGGACCTTGGCTGCTCCATCCTGCTTCTCAGTATTGCTCCCTTGTCTATGTCATCTCAAGTGCGCCCGCGTAACTCACATTGGACGGAAGAGCTCCAGGATGCATTTACGTTCTCATATGCTGAGTATTTCCAGTCTGGTTTGGGGAGGGGCATGAAGCTTTCTCCAACTCGATTGATGAGAAAACAGAGTTACAGAGTGCATACACCTGATTACAGCCCTCCAGCTTAGATCACCCTGAATTCCTACCACTGAACTCCAAACTTGCTACTGCATAGTCAAGAATTTATCACAACATATATTACTTTTCCTACCACACCCACTTACCCCTCCATTAGCATCCAGCTGGAGGAGGATATTAAAGATTGAACAACTGAACTAAAGAGGAATTGTTCTAGTTGACTATGGAGAAGGAGAAGTAAAAAAAAAAAAAGGAAGCATTTGTATGGAGAGATTACACATCCACCGGATCTCAGTTTAAAATTTGCCAAACCTAACCCATTTTCCATAAATTAATTTACTGACGTCTAGAAACCCCACCGAGAAATCTATTTCTGATCTCCTTTTGAAGAGTTATTTAATTCCCAGGGAGCGTGGCCCAGTGGCAAGATATTTCCAAGAAAAGGGAGGGGAATCTAATTCTCTATTTGGTTTAATTTTCTTCTGGAACACTTGTGAGGGCTCAAATCCAAGGGGAGGAAAAAATACACTCCCACTTCAGGCAACAAAAAAGAGAGGGGAAACCAGAACTTTCTCTCTTCAAGAAAGGCAGGCTCAGACCATGCACATATGCACCACCTTACAAATTTATAATCTGTCTGAACTTGGACAGAAATGAGGCTTCAAGTGGCCAAAGACAGAGAGAGAAAATGGAACAAAATAAATGCTCCTATCATCTGAAAGAGAGTGGATCTTAACTGTGCAAGAGACATGGATAGATAGACAGATGGATGATGGTCAAATGGTTGGGTGACTGAGTGGGTGGGTAAGTGAGCAGATGGATGGATGGATTGTATGGATGGAATGGATGGATGGATGGATGGATGGATGGATGGATGGATGGATGGGAGTCTTTAGGTAAGTCAGCAGATACACAGTTCAGGTGTGTGAATGGGCAAATATATAGCCAAATGCAGGCATGCATAGTTGTGTGTGGACAGAGAATAGATGGATGGAAAGATGCATGGAGTAGATAGGTCAATAGAGGAACCAGGTGGCTAAATCCTGCTTGTGATTAAGTATGGCCACATGCTTATGTGAAATTTTGTTTAATTCATTGCTTTCTTACCACACAAAAGATTACTTCCAAACCACATCTCTCCTCTTTCAAAAAGCCAAATTTTCAAAACTAAAACCACCTTTCTTTTTGCTGACAACTGACTAGGACCCAGAAACAGCTGTCGCTTTAGAAGCAGCACGTAGCTCCCGTCTGGGGTCGCCATCCCACATTCTCTCTGACACCTGCCAACTGCACTCTCTCACACTATCTCCTGCAAGGAGGCATTTGCTAATACAGTAAAGGATCTAGTTCATAGGCCTGTCTTGGTCTGTGCTGCTACTTTTTAAAAGTGCTTCTGATCGGGTGACTTTGTGAGTAGTGGAAGCTTCTGATCGGGTGACTTTGTGAGTAGTGGAAGCTTGTTGCTCTGAGTTCTGGAGTGTTAGAAAGGCGACTGCCACAGTGCTGTCAGTTCTGGGTCTGCTTTATGGTTATCACATATCCTGGCTGTGTCCACACAGGGCTCCCTTTTAGCCTTTCTCAGAGAGTCACTGAGCCTGTTGATGGGGACTCTGCATCATACCGCATAGGATAGCCAAGCACCAATGCCAGGAAAACAAGAGGATCTCAAGCAACTGGGATGTTGAAGAGAACTCAAGGACTCACAGGTAGATAGTATATACTTTACCCACTCCTTAAAAGCTCACCTAGACAGGCAGCTGACAGCAAAGCACATACCAGCCTTCTATTTTCAATACCCCAGCACTCCAAAGACTCTGCCTCTGACATTATCATGTGGGCAGCTGCAGGATCAGGCCAGAGCAAGCATGTCAGAACATGATTCACTGGCCATGCCTTCGGGTCTTGAAATGAGGCTCTCCATGTGCCTCTGGGTTACTTGCACTGTCTCAGACCAAGATTTAGAAGCTAGAGATGGACATTTCTCTGGGTAGCACCGAATCAGGTCTGTGCATCCCTGTGTGTCTCCTCAGCTTGAAGCATTAACCTCTTAGCAAGATAATTAAAGCACTCCAAGACCCAAGTTCCCATATAGCTATTCAACTATAACCAAGACATCATCCCCTGCAAATGAGATGTGAACTGGCTTTCCTACAGGCAGGGCACTGCACAGGCCAGTAGTTCTAAGCCCATCCTGCTTCATTGGGTCTGTCTAGAGAATATCACGTCCTTTAAGCCTTAGCTAAGCTGACACTCTGCACAAAGCCTCGCCCACACTCCATGCTGTAGGCAGAGGGAGGTGCCCACTCCTCTGCCCACCACATGAAAATGAGCCAAACTGTGTATGTGACTGTCTCTCCAGGTCTACACTGTCCTACCCCATCCTCATGACATTTCCAACGGGAGTGATATGACCTTATTGAATTTGACCCTGAGCCTTTCTCTTCTCTCTCCTCCCCATCCCTTCCTCTGCCTTTTCCTCTTTCTCCTGTTTCCCTCCTGTCCTTATATGAAGTCACACATTAGGAGATAAGAGCTTTGGGATGTAAAGAAAAGAGTTCCAAAGATGATGGTGTGCCTGAGGCCCTCTCTTGCTCTTCTTTCTGCATGTGTACATTCATGTGAGCATGTCATGTGACCTGGAGAGACAGAAGGCATTCTCAGGTGCCATCCACCTTCACTTTGAGACAGTGTCTCTCATTGGTTAGAACACCAAGAATCTACCTGGCACTGGAATTCTAAACATGCAGGCCTGGCTATTCTTCTGTGGGTTCTGAGATTTGAACTTGTGTCCTTGGGCTTCATGCTTATAAGGCAAGTACTTTACCGACTGAGCTATCCCCTCAGCCCCTTTCATTCTCTTCTCATCATGCTTTAGCTATCTGTCTGCCTCCCCTCTTCCTCTGAGCCTTCATCTTTAGCTCCTGCTACAAAGCCCTCAAGCTTTGAGGTCAAATTATTTATATGAGGAAATTTAAATAGCCACATAGTTGCCTGTTGGACCTGACTGATGGGCAGGGCCACCTCATAGTCGGACGGTCATCATGGAGATGGCTGTCGTTTGGAAGAAACCCAATCCTCAATTTCAGGGAGTGGAATTCCCACTGTACCACCAGTGCAGTTCAGGAGAGGGAGCCCAAGAAGTCAGCAGAGACATAACTAGCCTTCTGGAACCCTGTCACCCAGGCCCACCAGACATTCCCAAATTGAATTCTTTAATATTTAATATTTATTGATTAACAGGTGGAAAATACCAAGTTGATTGTTTATAACTAACTTATATACAGTCTCAAGAATTGAATCAAAGGGTGCTAGACGGGAAAAGCAAAAAGCAATTTCCTCCAAAAATTCAATTTGTCTTGGTCTCTGCATCTGATTTCCTTTGGGTTGAGCCTGATTTCCTTAAGACCTCCAAACTCCAAACTTGGATTGTCTCTGGAACCAAGGCTACACAGGAGCCATTTCTGCAGCTCAGACTGGGGTTCAACAGAGGGGTCTAGGTTTTCAACTGTCAGGTATGCGAGGTGAGCAGCTGTTAGATTAACTCCTCACAAACCAATGTTGAGGGAGGAGCAAGTTCCTTGCATACACAGCCTTAAGAGTTAGGCAGGCGTCTCTCTTGTTCCATTAGGAAAGAAGAGAGCAAGGAGCATGGTGGCACTTGGGAGGACTTCAGGGTTACATATTCTGCGGCAATGTAAAGCTGCCCACTCATCGATCACACCCACGAACCACACAGGCTGCTCTTTCAGCCTTGGTAGATAGGGCTCCTCACTCCTTCCCTAACAAAAACCCAGCCTCTACTCTCTGCAGGCTTTAGAGCGTTCTTAACTTGTGTGTTGCAACCCCTTTGGGGTATCAAAACAACTCTTTCACAGGGGTCACATATCAGCTACCCTGCACATCCTATTTACATTATGATTTATAACAATAGCAAAACTACAGTTTTGAAGTAGCAATGAAAACAATCTATGGTTGGGAAACACCCCAATATGAGGAACAGAATAAAGTGTATTAAAGGGTCGCAGCATTTAGGGAGGTTGAGAACCACTGCTCTGCAGAGACCTAAATGTGGATGTGAGCCTACTCTGCCAGAGGTGAGTCACTCATGCGTGCCTGGCATGGTTAATGCAGTGTTCATTTCATGGCCAAAGGAATATGATATTCCCTCCTTCTCTCATGTGGCATCTGTTCCACCGTCTCAGAATAGACCTGCCATCCCACCACACCCCAGAACCTCTGTACTGGCTGCCTCTCCTGCTGGGATGCTTCCCATCCAGATCACAGTGTGGCCAGCTCCCTCCCTTCCTTGAGGTCTTCATGGAACCGCCCTGTGAGTTCTCCCTGCCCACTCCCTCAGTCTTTTCTCTGTTACCATGATGAAACACACAAAACTGAGTACTAATCAACAAAAGAGGCTCATTTGCTGAACATTTGGTAGCAAATTGTTCCAGCACCAGGATACTAGGTCTGCAAGGACCCCACCCCACCCCCGCAGCTGCACTATATCATATCAGAAGGCATCACGGCAACAGTGATCATGGAGGAGAGAATATCACTGCATCAGAAGCCAGAAAAGGCTCACTCTTATAATAGCCTCTTCTCAACAAATAGCTCAGTGACTCAGACTTGTCCTAGTGGCCAGAGACCAGGAGAGCCAGTCCCGTCCCTTGCAGCTATGACCGTGGGTGATCTAGGAATTGACAGTGCTGGAGAACTTGTCCCGGAGGTGTGAGTGCTGGAGAACTTGCCCCAGAGGTGTGAGTGCTGGAGAGCTGGCAGGCTGACAAACTGAGCTACCATCCTGGCCCAGATCCAAGGCTTTGGCTTTGCTTTGGACCATCCAAACGTCTACCTCACCTTTGAACTGCTTGAGTGTGGAAGGGGTCAATCCTGCAGATCCAAAGCTGCAGGATCTCCATGACATAGGAGAACAACAGGATGTCTAAGAGGAGTCCCTATGAGGATCAGGTATTGACAGTGTAGCAGAAGCCAGAGGCCTTGAAACACAACAGTGACTCATTTTAATAGACATTTGCTTGGAAAGAAATGGACAGAAGGGTATACTGCGGGGCACACTGTAACACACTGCCGCTTCCTCAATGAGATGCAGCTTTATTTGTTTTCGCTTTGTTTTGCTTGTTGGGGTGGGGTTGCAAGGGCAGAGGGCAGATATGAAGGGAGATGAGTGGGATTGGGGTGCATGATGCAAAAGTCATAAAGGATCAGTAAAGGGTTTTTTTAAAATTTTTTAAGAGAATGTGTCTCTTAGATATTAATGCACCTCTTAGTGTGGATCCACCTCCTCTTACATCACCACACTCCAAATTTCAGCACTGCCAAAAGCCAGCACCACCGACCTCTTTACCACCTTGACCCCAGCACCACTCTCTCAGACTCCAGCACTATGCAAACCCAAGTACCACCCAAAGCTTGGCATCGTCCAGATTCCGGCACCACTCAAATCTCAGTGTCAACCATACCAAAATATCACCCAGGCCCCAGCCCTCTCCAGAACCCAGAACCACTCAAATCCCAGGCCCATCATGATCCGAACATACCCCGGGACCATCCAGACCCCAGCATCGCCCAAATTCCAGCACCAACCCAAGCTCCAGAAGTGTTCCGAGCTTGCGCGCTCCAAGCTGTTGTTCTGTGTTCCTCTTCTGTTTCTTTCGTAGCTCTGAGCATTGTTTATGTCTGATGCACTTTGCTATTTAACTTGCATATCTATTCCCAGTGGTGGAATGTAAGTGCCACAAGGCCTGACGCTCTTCTCTGTTTAATATGATTTCCCAGAAGTCAGAGGGGGTGCCCAGCACGTGGTAGCTTCCCAATAAACATTTGCTTCATTGACCACACTGCAAAGAGCCGTGTTTGTAATCATGTCTGGGTTCAGACTGTGCTCTACCGTTTATAAGTAGTAAGATGCTGGTACATTACCTCCCCTCTCAGGGTCTCAGTTTTCTTACCTGGAAATGATGTATAATATTTATTCCACAGGGATCCAGGAAACATTAACAAGATGACATAAAAGACTGAACACAGTGGCTGGCTAGGAAACAAGCAGGTGTTTCATAATCAATCACAAGAATTTGGGGCTGGGGAAGTGATTCAGCAGTGAGAGAACCTGAGTTTAGTTCCAGCACCCAAGTCAGATAATTCATAGCTCCAGCATCAGGCACCCCTTTCTGGACTCAAACGACATTGTATTCACATGCACATACCTACTTATGCACACACATATACATACTTTCATTAAAGTTTTTATTGCAATAATTACAAAAGGTGGTCATTTAAAAAGAGATGAAAAAAAAATAAAAGCCTAAAAAATGCCTGGATTGAGGGCAGAGGGCAGAGAAGCTGAGTGTTCAAAGCAGACTGAGAGTACAAAACTGTAAGAGCGAGTATGTAGACACGTGCACACCTCTCTCACACAAAGTCAGGCTTGGTGGCTTCTCACCACATTCTACCCCCTCCAATCAATATTGTGAACATCTTTCTCTCTCTCTCTCTCTCTCTCTCTCTCTCTCTCTCTCTCTCTCTCTCTCTCTCTCTCCCTCTCTCTTTCTCTCTCTCTTTCTCTCTCTCTCACATGCACACACACATTTATACACATGTGCACGCATGTATACACACATGCATGTGATCACATAAGCATACACACTCACACTCGTGCACACGAATTCATGGACACATATCCACTCCTGTATGTCCACACCAAAGCCTGTGCACAAAAGCTCGCAAGCTCTCATCCAGAGGGGGGAGCCTATGAAGCTTGACTGCTATTTCATTATTCTTTGCCCATCAGACTGGGTAAGAAACTTTGCCCACAGAGCATGGTTGTACTGGTATGGCTTAGCAAGCACAGGCCCTGATCTTCACAGAGCTCTGTGTCTTTCTAGCCCACCCTCCTGACCCTTATATTGTCCCTTCTGACTTTTCTCCAATGGGCCTGTCCCTTAAAGTCCTCTATATTCTGACTACAAAGGTAATAATTGGAAGAAGACACTGGGGAAACCCATGCTACTTACAGCCTGATAGAAGAGGGAGAGTGGTGAAGCAGAAGTGCATAAGAAAGGGTTCAGGAGACACCCCACAGTGAGGCCCTGAAGACAGTGTGGGCACAGAGCCAGCCCTGAGGAGGGAGCTTGCAGTGCCACAGGGAAGCAACATCCTGGTGGGCCCTGGACCCTGGACCCTGGACCAATACCTATTAACTATGAGAACCTCAGCAAATGGCATCACCTCTCTGCACCAGTTACATCATCTGTTGCATGAGCTGTACTCCCCTTTAGGATTGTTGGAACATTTTAAACCCAGCCCTTCTGCTGTGTACGCTGCAAAAATCAAGGTGTGGGGCTACCACTGATATAGACTACAAACCCAAAAATAGCCCTTAGATTGTGCAGGACCCTTATCTGATGTGCCACAGGCTAGAGGCACCTGGCAAAAAAGCCTGGCATCCAGTATGCATCAAATCAGTAGCCGGCAAACAGTAGGCTGGTTTATTATTCCTCAGTCCACAGACGGGCAGCATGCAGCCTTTTGCTGGCATGAAGCCAGCTTCAAGCGAAGCCATAGCCATGTTAAAGTTGACTTTGGAGTAGTGGGATGTGACGTCACCTGAGAAGCAGCTTTAACTGTTCTCATCACAGAGCTTGGAATAACTCAAGTTGTCCTGGATTTCTGCTTACCGAGCATGTTCTGGATTCAGGATAAGACATCTTGTGGATTCTGGGTGTGTATGTGCTCAGAATTATTTGTGCCATGATATGCCTTTGGTTTAAGTGGGGCATCATTGTCTTTCTCCATTAAAATGTCTTTAAAATTAAAACAACCCTTTTAAGGCCGGTTGATTTGCTCTGTATAGAAGAATCCCTTGATCTCCAACCTTTACCCTCACAGTCTGGAAACTCCACTGCGGGTGAGAGAGATGCTTTCTATCATCCTGTAACACTGGACATGGGAACCATTGAGGGTAGTGACTTTGCCTGTTAAACCCTAGGCTTGTATTAGGAGAAGTTGGATCCATGAACATTCTGTTCTATACCAACTGGCCCAATAACGCTGGCTGGTAGATAGACTAAACCCATCTGCATGATAGACTGGGCTTGGATATGGCTAATCAGTCCATAAAGAGGCTTCTAAGCATGAACAGCTAGGAGGTCCAAGTGGAGCATTTGTGGGACCCATAGACAAGTCCCATTGATGGCAAGGCACTCCAGCAAACGGGTAAGACTTCCAGTCAGCAGCCTAGAGACTCTCCTGGTTTTCTCTCAGGTTTATAACACGAAGACAATGACCAGACAGAAGACAAGGTGCAGAAGGATGGGGGAAATCACTGACCACACACATTGGGTACCACTTTTCCCAAATGTATCGTCAGTAACCATTCTGAGAGAAGATAATGGCAAGAATGAAAGAGAGCAAGAAAGAACTTGAGGAAGTTAATGTCTCAGGGTCAGAAGCAACAAGCAATCTCTAGATAGGACGACACAGGTAAGAGCATCCCCAGAAATGCAAGCAAGCGTCACAGAGATGGGAGATGAGAGAATGGGGTGACTAATAGAATGATCCAAAGTCTAAGCAGTCAGGTTAGAGAGGCAACTGAGTTGGCGTGTGCTTGTCTGGGATTCACAAAACCTCGGGGTAATCTCTAGAGTGAGAGGAAAAAAGACAAGAAAGCAAATAAGCAAGGAGGAAGAGATAGAAGAAAAGGGGAGGGAGGGAGGGAGGGAGGGAGGGAAAGAGGGAGGGAAGGAGGGAGGGAGGGAGGGAGGAGTAGAATTAACAGAGGAAGTAAGTTTCTAGGGTGACAGAGCCTTCAAAAGCCAAATGTAACAGAAATTCTCTCATTAAAGCCTGTCATCCCAAACTTCAGATCATCAGAAACAAAGATTACAAATGCTGTCAGGGAGAAATCTGGGTCAGAATGTCACCAAACAAGAGACAACAGAACAGTGTGTTAAAATGCAGAAGGAAAGAGCTTCTAATTTATACTATGCCTAAACAGACATTGAAAAGAGTATTAAATAGGGACAGTTCTAGAAGCAAGGTCACAAAGTTTTGCCTCTGAGTACCTTTCTAAGAAATGTATTATTGAGGGATATGCTCCATTAAAAGGAAGGGGTGGGTCTGAGGGTGATGGAGCACACCTTTAATCCCAGCACTCGGAGGCAGAGGCAGGAGGATCTCTGCATTCAAGGCCAGCCTGGTCTACAGAGTGAGTTCCAGGACAGCTAAGGCTGAAAANAGGTCACAAAGTTTTGCCTCTGAGTACCTTTCTAAGAAATGTATTATTGAGGGATATGCTCCATTAAAAGGAAGGGGTGGGTCTGAGGGTGATGGAGCACACCTTTAATCCCAGCACTCGGAGGCAGAGGCAGGAGGATCTCTGCATTCAAGGCCAGCCTGGTCTACAGAGTGAGTTCCAGGACAGCTAAGGCTGAAAAACTCTGTCTCAAAAAAAAAAATCAAAGAGATAGATAGATAGATAGATAGATAGATAGATAGATAGATAGATAGATAGATAGATAGATAGATAAAGCAAGGGAGAAAAAAATGGATTCAACCAGCAATCTAACACAAGAGGGAAGAGACGGAATTTTCAGGAAGATGGGAAAAGGCCAAGAAAATGTCTGTCTCGCACAAGTTCCCAGGTGAGTATTTTTAGGAATTGAAATTAAAAATGGTAGCTCTTTGACATGTTTGACTATGCCATTCTGTAACTTCACAAAAGATTCACTAGAAATTTAAAGAATATCAAATATTTTGGTTTTGTTTCAGTGTTTGGGCTGAGACTGAAATCAGTGCCTCCACCTGCCCTCGTCAGAAAAGCTTCCTTTTGCAGGGGGTGGGGCTTTGCTGAGACCCACAACTGGACCATGTACTGAAAGTGAGAAACCTTGAAGCACTCAGTCCTAAGGGGGATGCCTTCATAAAGTCTCTCTCCTCAGGGCTCAGGGGTCTGTGTGGATGAGGAGGAAGAAAGGTTGTAAAAGCCAGAGGTGATGGATGACACCAAGGAAATGCTGCCTTCCAGGCGTAACAGGACTGATATACATGTGAACTCACAGAGATTGGGGCAACATGCACAAGGCCTGCACAGGATCAAACCACGTAGAATCCCAGCGCTGAGAGGGAACTTGGACACCAGGTCCCACCCCTATCAAGAAGCTATCTGCAACTGATACCTATTGCCAAAGGGAAAATAAGTTTTCTCCAATGGGGGATCAATCACTGGGTATAATCAGCCACAGTTCAGGACAGGCCCCATGCCCACGAGGAACTGACCAACAGAAAGCAAAGTTCATGGCGTTTTCTAAACACTTTGTATCATCTTGTTTTATTTGGGCTTTAAAAAAAATTATTATTATATGTGTGTTCCTTGTTTTTATTTTTGTTTTGGTTTTTTATTTTTATTTTAGAGAGAGAGAAAAAACATAGTTGGATGGATAGGGGCTTGAGGGGGATCTGAGAGGAATTAGGGGAGGAGAAAAACATTATCAAAATACATTATGTGAATGTTGCTGTTGCTGTTGTCTGCATAGATTCTTTTCAACTTTATTTTTACAAAATAAAGTTTTAAATATACTAATGGAGGCTAGGCATGATGGGAAGTTCTGAAAAACAACAGTTTGAGAAGCTAAGACAGGAGAATTGTATTTTGAGGCCAGCCTGGGAAACCTACTGAATTACAGGCCAACCTAGGCTACGAGGCAAGATGCTGCCTCAAAAAAAAAAATTTAAAAATGCAATTATGTGTAAGAAACACAAATCTTTGTAATTCCTTCATACAAGGACTCTTCACAATACTGTGTTCTATTCACAATATCTACTTTAAAATTATGCCGCGTTCCAAATAACATTTATCTCAGTTTTTTTCATTTTATTTTTATTTTGTAGATAAAGTTTTACCCAGAAGCGCATGCAACACATATCCTGTAAGAAGGAGCATGTGACATTTAGTTTCACACAATGGCAAAGCACATAATCTCAATTGATTTAAGTTTCTAGACAGTGCCTAGCACATTGGATACGTTATGCTCGGAAGAATCCTCAAATGCTTTCTTAGGGAAGGACACTGAGCAAGAAAGGCTCTCCCAACCCCCTTTGCATGGTGTGTGCGCTGCCTCCGTTGACTTGGAAGTGTCTACTCAGTTGGCCTTTAATTAGTCCTCACATGTTCAGCTGGAGTGAAAGGTAAGGCTCAGACCAGAGAGCTGCCGAAGGGAGGATGGCTTTCAGCACAGTTCCCTTCAATCATCCTGTCCTGGATTCTGCCTTGCCCGCTTTGCTGAGTAAGCTAAGCCTTCCTTATATGGCATGGCATGGCACACAAACTAGTTACTTTCAACTCATCCTGAATTGTATATTTGAACATATATTGGTGACAGTCATACCTTCTATATTTCTCTGTCCAAGAACGTTATTTGGGGATTTTAGAGTTGAAATGGGATGCCTCAATATTTCCACCCACTTACTTAAATTGAACAATGTCTTTAAAATTAACAGTTTTTCACTCGGTGGCAGATTTTCTGGGGTCAAGCAAAATCCTTAAGAAAAAAAATGAGCATTTAGGGAAAGAGACATGAATATAGCAGATGGGTCACCAGTGGTTGATGTTAACCTGTGCTCTAACTCTGAAAACAACAAATGTCAGTTGATTGAAAGACGTGGTTTATTTAGCTCTAGCAGGTGTATGCAGTAGGAGAATGGCCACAGGGGTTGGTCTACCCATGATGTGCTTGCCTCATTCTTATGAGAGAGTGTACCACAAGGGTTTTCTCTCAATGCCAGGATTCCCTTCAGGAAGAAGGGATTAGGCTCATGAGACCCTGGAAGTGAACTTTATATAGCTGGAAAGCTGAAAGTTACACAGTTCATGAGGACCCCTACTCAAGGTTGTAGTATCAGTAGACATCAGCTAGGGGAGGAGACGTTGACTGACCCTAGTTGTGGACAGGGCCAGTTGCAACTAACCGTAAATCATAGAGAGAGCTACAGGGTTGCAGCTTTTGAGAATCTTCACCCGTGTTGAGTGGGCTCTTTTGTGATGCAGCTGCATTTGGTCCCCCACAACTCCAGTAAGGAACCCCTCCCCCGAAACCCCTGCAAGTAACCCCAATAAGCTTATTGGTTCATTAAGCCCGACTTTGGCAGAATAGTTTCTCTTGGTCTGTCTTCAGTTCCGCTTTCACGGTGAGTAGATGTATGTGTGCCATGCCTCCCCGGGAAAAATCTCAACACAATGAGAGTCAATACATACTGCATAATTCCCTAAACATCATCAATATCAACATAAACACATAATCTCATGAAATTGAGGGAAGTCCTAGAAAAACAGCTCAAAGCTTTGAGCTTTTTTGTCTCCGGAAATGAACACTGGATTTCATGGGACTGTCTGGCTTTTCAGTCAGTAATAACTATTTTTATGAAATCTTTAGTTAGCATACACAATAAAGGACTTCATTATGACATTCTTATACATGTGTATCATTGTGCCTTGCTCATGTTCAGGTAATAAATATTCATTAGGGAATGCTTAGGAAATTCAAATATGGAACCAAAGTAAAATAGAACAATTTATAACAACGTACAAACCCAGAACAGCTCTCCATGAAGCAAGGATGTGATGGTTTTGTCTTTCTGTTTTGTACACAGGCACGCACAGTTGAGAAATAAAGGCGAGCTCGTGCTGTAAATATTGCTTTTCAGTCTGCATTTAAAGTATTGTGGAAAGTGCAATCTGCATCAATATTCATCTACCACCTGGCTTCAGTGTCTGCAGACTCCCCATTGTATAGATATACTATAATTTATTGAATTCAGCCCAACGCTTACCACTAATTATTCTGTTGGCCTAATTCCTCCAGCACACTGCAACTTAAGGTTCTTTTGAAAAGCCAGCAGAGTGGAGTTTTCTCTCCCCTGGGTAGCATTGTGGTAGTCAATGGCTTCTATTGTGCTTTCTCTGGCATCGTCCCTTGAAGACTTACTGTCTTTATAAAGGGTCTCCTGTGGTTTAAGACTGGAATGGAATGTGTGTGGCAGGTGGCTGCTCTCACCTGATGAGAGAGAGCTACCTTCCCTCTGTTTAGGAAACAGCCCCCAGCTTTCCCTTGGAGTCTCCTCCCTCCTCTGCAGCTATACTCACCCACGTGACTCACGGAAACTGGCCTGGCCTTCTATTTTGCCACTCTGCCTATGCATCTTTACAGTAAGGTACGAGCCTGCCTCCATCTTAGGCTTAAAAGCCTCGTAAAGACAAACTAGATTCATTTGTGTTTATGATTAAACCTCAGATTCTCAAGGACTGGGCTATGCCCCACCTGTAACCTTAACTACAGATGGTTCTGCACTGCCTGCTCCAGGAATGGCAAACATGTCTTCAAAAAGTCGTTTATAACCATCTTGCTTTATAACCACCGTGTTTCGAAAGGTTATATAACTGCTTGTGAGTACCTTGTTATGACTATCTTGTTATGTCCATCTTGCAACACTGCTTTAGTTTCAAGACGTCATTAGAAATAACTGGTTATACAATGATAACAATTAGTTACTTCTAATATTATTGTTCTAACTTGTTATAAGTGTATAACATGTTATCCCTAATAACTATAATCCTGCCTATTTTGCCTACCAAATCTCCTGTTTGGAAAGTCCTTACCCCTGAGCTATAAAAGACTTCTCTTCCTTACATCCAATGTTAACCTCTCTAAGCCCACCTTAGGAGAAGGTAGCCTGCATGCATGAACAAAAATGCTTGTTTAATTAATTTCTTTCATTAACTAATTTGGTCATGATGATTTGGGTTGGTGGCCTTTCTCCTCCCAGTTGTGGCATTAACAGTGGCTTCAGTGAAGGACAGACTACAGAGCTGATCCATGGAAACTCAATCCCAAGATTCTCTCTGGAAACTTTGGAAAGGCGATTTCTCTCCTTTGTCCCGAGCGGAGCAAAGCTAAAGTTTGAAGCGACTGGTAGCCACTTACCATTTTACTTCAGATGAAGAGCTTAGCTGAAGGTAAACCCAAGAAGGGGTGAGAGATAAAGCGAAAGAAGCCCCCTAACATCTGAGCACCCGGATCCAGCCTAGCCTGATACTCTAGAACAAAACGGTTGAGGGGATCAATTCATTTCAATTCTTCTCATTTTCTTCTTAGTGTTTGAGCTTAAGGGGCATCATTTACAAGACAGACTCTGCTAACGATGCGTTCCACATCAAACAGTAGCCCTGCAGTACCCAAAGGTGCGAAGTAAAAATTACAGCTTCCTCTTCTCATCCCCAAATCATCCCCAAATCATCCTCGGAGATTCCCCAGACACACCCGTTTCTCGGTTTCCTAAATGTGTTTCCAAATTATGCTAGTATCTTTACAACTATGCCAGAATTTGCACAGGTGACATTATCCTCTAGCTTCCTGTCTCACAAGGTTGCTTTCACATGAAATAAAGGCCACCTTTCCTTACCTGCATCTGGATTTCTGCTTCATTTCTCCTGAAACCTGCAAAGGACCAACTGTGTTGACTGCCCACAGTCCACCCACCCATCTACTGATGTCTACTTGGTCTTATCAAGTGCTTTGCCTTTTAAAACAAGTTGTTATAGCTCATCGAGTTAAGAGTGCTTACTGCATAGGCACAAGGACCTGAGTTCAAATCCCCAAGGGTAGCCACATGTATGCTGGTAATCCAAGTGCTGTGGGAAATGGGTACAGGAAGATCACTGGCTAGCTGCCAGCCCAGCTCCAGAGCCAGTGGGAGCCTTTGTCTCAAGGGCAGAGAGCAGCTGACCTCCTCCTCTGGCCTTTGTGTGCACTCCTGGGTACACACCTGCACACACCTGTACCACAGAGAGAGGGGAGAGAAAGGAAGGGAGGGAGGGAGAGAGAGAGAGAGAGAGAGAGAGAGAGAGAGAGAGAGAGAGAGAGAGCCTTATTTACTGAGTTTTGGAGAAGACTCAGCTAACTTCCTATTCTCTTTACAGAACAAGAATATTTTTAAAAGATTTTAAAGTCATAAGTGAGCAGAGTGTACACTCAGAAAAAGAGGAAAAATATACAAGACAGTAAATTAATTTTTAAAAAGTCTTTTTTTTTTCTGAGTGTTGTGATGCTTGTGGCATTTTTGTCAGCTATTTAAAGCTGCGTAGACTTTGTCGTTTCTTTCCTCCCTATAAATCAGTATTCATCCAGGTCTAGCTTGTGTCTGCGGTTTGTGTTTTGGGGGAGGCACTTTAAAGTTGTATGCGCTTCGGGCTCAGCACGACTTGGTTCCACACCTGCGCCTGCATAGCAGCTGAACGTTCAGGGCCTGCAGCCAAACTGCACAACTGCAAGTCCTCTGTCTGCGACACCGGGAAGGTTGCTATGCATCTTTGGGCCTCAGTTTCCTCTTCTGTGACATGGTGATCAAAGATTAGAGGGCTCCTGTGATGGTTAGCTTCAACTGCCAATTTGACAGGATCTGGGAATACTTGGGAGATGGACTTCTTGGCTTGCATTCATGCAGCGGGGGAGGGTGTCAAATTCCCTCAACAAGATATCAAAAACTGTCTAAAATAGAGAGCGAGAACACTAGGAACTGTTCATTGGCGTGCTTCTTGGTTGTGGATGCAATGCAAGTCGTACTTTGAGCTCCTGCTGCATTGATTTCCCCACCATGGTGGGCCACACACTGAACTGCCACACAGAATAAATCTCTTCCCCACACTGCTTTTGTTCAGAGTATTTCACTGCGGCAACAGGGAAACCAGGAGTTGTGAGGATGGAATGTAACAAGAACCTGGACACCAGGAGTCTATAGCAGCTATTTCTTTCTTTAAAAGAGGTGTGTGTGTGTGTGTGTGTGTGTGTGTGTGTGTGTGTGTGTATGAGAGACAGAGAAACAGAGAGACAGAGAGACAGAGACAGGCAGAGAGAGTCAAAGACACACAGAGAAACAGAGACAGAGAAATAGAGACAGAGAAATAGAGACAGAGACAAAGATAGACAGAAAGACAGACAGACAGACAGACAGACAGACAGACATTAGGTATCTTCATTGATCACTTTCTACTTGTATTTTTTCAGGATCTCTCAGTCAACCTGGAGTTGCCTGACTGAGCTAGTCATTTGGTTAGCAAGTCTCTGAGCTAGTCATTTGGTTAACAAGTCTCAGGGACTGTCCTGTGTCTGCTTGCCCAGAGCTGAGATTACAGGCACTCACTAAAATGCCCAGCTTTGTACTCGGGTGATGGGATTAGAACCCAGGGTTGAACAGCAAGCACTTTACCAACTGAGCCATCTTCCCAGGCCTCAGTTTATGTCTTATGAACTCATGCAGACCTCTCAGCGGGACAAGTTCCTGCACATGAACTTGTTTATTTGGGTACACACTGCGTTTATTTTACTGGAAAATTCTCAAGGCCCTGCAGAAAGCTGTACCAGCTTGCCCTCTNATTAGAACCCAGGGTTGAACAGCAAGCACTTTACCAACTGAGCCATCTTCCCAGGCCTCAGTTTATGTCTTATGAACTCATGCAGACCTCTCAGCGGGACAAGTTCCTGCACATGAACTTGTTTATTTGGGTACACACTGCGTTTATTTTACTGGAAAATTCTCAAGGCCCTGCAGAAAGCTGTACCAGCTTGCCCTCTACACAGCAACCTAGGTCAGAGCCACGGAGGAGTCAGGAAGTCCACTTAAATGACTCTGGGGTTTTGGTATGAACTTCATCACGGTCCAATCTAGTCTCATAAATACATCCAGCTCATGGTAGCTAGGGATTGTGTCTTGCTCCTGACTGAAATGTCCTGTGGATCTTAACATTTGCTCCCATTTACAAAGCCTCTGGCCTCGTATGGAGCCCAGAGATCATGTGCCTAAGTCATGGAAGAGGTTTCACGTTGATGGACACGGGAATTGTGGCTCATATTAGTCAGGGTTACCCCACCAGATGAGTGTCAGGGAGAGGAGTTAAATATCCAGGTCTTCAGAAGACCTGACACTTTGTCAGCTCTCAAAATCTGTTCGGTAAGATGAAATATGGTCTTTAAAGTGAAATCTATTCACAATGAAATACGCTCTTTTGCCAAGCTAGTTGTGAAGGGTGGCCATTAGGCTATATTATATACTAAGGGTACTTCTTAGAAAAAATAACTTTAATTGCAGGCTCTTGAGTCACGTCAGATCCTCTCTGTTTTAAACATTAAATTATAGTACGATACAGCTCTAGAGTGTATGCTTCCCATCCTAATTTGAGACCTCACATGGCAGCTCCTTTTGTACTTCTGTCTTTAAAAAGCTGCCTCCCCAGCCCCCAACCTGTTATCTTTTTTTCTCCAACTTGAAAAAAAAAACTGATTAAGCGCCTAAGGGACTAAAACAAATGCTCAAAATTGGGAGACTGTTCCTACATGTCCAGGCTAATTTAATATTTTCTCACATAACAAATTAGAAAGGGAAAAAATTTGCATGGAAGGACAATTAAGAATAAACTAGAAGTGTCACTTGTTCCAAATTAAGATGGCCCTTTGCAATTTCCTTTATCATGGATGTAGTAAGTTCTGACAAGCAGGCACTAATGAGTATACACTTCTGTTCTCCAGTGTCATCCAGCAAGTGGACGCTTCATCACAAAGTGAGGATCAGCCCATGGTGAGCTGTGCCTCAGGCCTTCCCAGCAAGCCAGGCTAACAACCAAATCACTAGCAACATGCTGGCTATCTTACATAAAGTGCAGAGATGCCCAGGACCTGTTAAAATGCAATCAGAACTAATGCTGTGGGAGGGAGGGAGGGAGGGAGGGAGGGAACCTAGGAAGCTAGACAGACAGCCAGACAGACAGCCATACAGACAGACAGATAAGCAGACAAATAGATGGTAGACGATGAGAGATAGATAATAGATGCACAAATGATAAATTATGAATGAATACATAATAAATAGATAATGAATGGATAAATGATAAGCAGGGAAATAGATGGATATATAATAAATAATAGATGAATAGACGATATATAGAGAGAGTGATAGGTGATGGATAGATAGGTTTAGGTTGATGAGAAAGAGGAATAGATGATAGATAATTAATGTACAGAAAATTGATAGATAATGGGTAAATAATGGATGGAAAAGTGATAGATATTGGATGGATAGACAAGAGAGATGGATAATAGATACATAGGCTAGTGATATATAGAGAATAGGTAGATGGTAGATAAATGATAGATGATGATGATGATGATGATGAAGATAGATAGATAGATAGATAGATAGATAGATAGATAGATAGACTGATATAGAGAGCTAGACAGACAGACAGACAGACAGATGATAGACAGCAGAGGGATTTACTTGGTGGTTCTCAGGCTGCCTGCTAGCCCATCAATTCCGGTAATTTTCACAGACTGTCTGTCCCTAGAGCCCTAAGAATACTCGAAAGACCTACTCTGCAAGTATAATTATGAAGGTAAGTTTTTAACCTGCAGGACTTGGTGTTGAACAGCCACTTGATATTCCAACTGCCACAGGAAGTTTCTCTCCTCGGCAAAGACAAGATGCGTGCATACAGAGACACTCAGCTGCCTACCTCAAGAAGTATCCAGGGAGTTTTCTCTTAAAAATCTTACAAGAGCTTGTAGGCCAGTTAGCCCAGCGTCCTCCCCTGCCTGACAGACAAGGAGAGATTGTGTGGGTGGATCTAGCAGCCAGCTACTGGGACCACCAGTATGCTCTCTTAATAATAATATTAATTTTGACTCTGGTTAGCTTGATGAAAGTGAAATAAAGAGATGTGTTTGGAGGATATGAACATATCCATGCATAGAGAAGTCCAGGAAAAACAAAACCAAGTACCGTTATCATGAACTGGAAAGCTTAGCAGCTCCGTCAACCTATGCAACCGGAATTTATCATGGGATTGCGTGAAGAAGTGACCTCGGGAATGCTTTTTCCATCTGCCTGGTCCACTGATTCTCAGAAGTAAGACTGTTGTTCGGTTCACTTACTGGGTGAGGCAGCTAATTAGCTTGAACTTGGCCCTGGGAGGGGATATGGAACATAGGTAGGAGAACCCAGACCCAGGAGACTAAAACTTGCATGCAGGTTCACAGGCTCCCTGAGGACCAGCAGCTGTTACAAAGAAGAAGGAAAAATACCAAAGAGATGTGAGTGAGCAGAGAGTATAGATAGCACTGCGCTTTAGTTTCTGGTTGAAACTCATGATAAATAGGGGTAGGTTTCCTCACTAGTCTTACCAAAGGCTTCTCACCTAAAGGATCCCTCACCCAGCATTCCATCCCCAGAAACTAAAGATTGTACTCCCGTACACCAGGACAGAATTTCCCCTCTTTACCTTCCATAACACAGACAACCACGATAAACCTTCAAAGAGATAAAGGTAGGATCACAGCCTGGAGAGAAATAGAGCTATGACGTGAAGAGAGGGGCCTGTGGCAAATGCCACATAGCAGGGACAACTGGCCTGACCTTGACCCAGGAGAATCAAGGATTCAAGGGCTGATGAGAAGTCGGGACTTTGCAGAAAGGGAGTGTGATGTCTGCAGGCAGGAGGAGCTTGTGACAAGTCTGAGGGCTCATTATGAGCCATTGGATAGGCGTTCAAAGCGTTGGAGTAGGTTGAGCTCTGGTCCTAGTGCGTTACCAGCTGTTTAGCCTTTACCTTGCCTTAGTCAGGGTGGAGGGGACTTCTCTCCCTGTTGACATCATCCTTGGCCTTAAGGGCTGGGTAAGTATGTCAGTGTGCCAACCCAAAGAAGCTTAAGTCTTAAGCATGGGCAGATCCATGCCAAGAACCCATTTCCAAGAAACAAACATTCTAGCTAGCCTGTGGTCCAAGCAGGATGGAAGACATGTGGAGAAGAACCTTCATCAACCCTCAGAGTTACTCAGTCTAGATCTCCCCCAAGCAAGCACCTGCTAAACTTTGTCTTGACAACACTGAATGTATTGTGAATTCTGATAAACCACATATAATTTGATTTTTGTTGTTGTTGTTGTTTTGTTTTTTTGTTTTTGTTTTTAACATTTGTCTGGGCACCCATGTCATAGCATGCTCATTGACAAAGGACAATTTGTAGGAAATGACTCTTTTTTCCCACCATGTTGATTCCAGGGATCCAACTCAAGCCATCAGACTTTGGCACAAACAGTGCTATACAATAACCGTGTAGATAGCCCTAATGTACCTTTCTAACAGTTCATTTTGTGGGGCTAAGGAAGTGGATCAATTAGCAATGTGCTTGCAACCCAAGCCTGAGGACCTGAGTTCAATCCCCAACACCCAGGCTGCAGTGGCAGGTATGTGTCATCTCGGTACTGGGGAGGCAGAGACACGGGGATTCTTGGAACTTGCCAGTCAGCCAGACTAGCTTAATCAATGAGTCCCAAATCCTATTGAGAGACCTTACCTCAAAAACAATGGGTGAGGAATTTTAAGACCAAGACTTGATTTTACCAAGGCTGGTAAATAATATTATTTATTGGTAAATAAATACCTTGGTAAAAAAATACACAACAAAACCAGATATTGAACCCACATCTGTCTAAAATAGAACATGTACTTATTGGCTTTTTGTTGGTGGTGATGGCAGTGGTTGCAGTGATGGTGGAGATGGCAGTGGTTGCAGTGATGGTGGTGATGGCAGTGGTTGCAGTGATGGTGGTGATGGCAGTGGCTGCAGTGTTGGTGGTGATGGCAGTGGCTGCAGTGTTGGTGATGATGGCAGTGGTTGCAGTGTTGGTGGTGATGGCAGTGGTTGCAGTGATGGTGGTGATGGCAGTGGTTGCAGTGATGGTGGTGATGGCAGTGGTTGCAGTGATGGTGGTGATGGCAGTGGTTGCAGTGATGGGTTTTTTTTCTTTGTTTGTTTGTTTGTTTGGTTGGTTGGTTGTTGGTTTTTTGAGACAGGGTTTCTCTGTGTTCCCTTAGCTGTCCTGAAACTCATTCTGTAGACCAGGCTAGCATCAAACTCAGAGAGCCACCTGCCTCTGCCTTCCTCGTGCTGGGATTAAATGCATATGCCACCACTGCCCAGTTGGTTTGTTTTTTGGGAGCTGCTCACATCTCAAGTGTGTAGTTTGCAAAGTTTAGTATAAGTATGTATCTCTCTAACCCACACTCCTGATCATTTTTTTAAAAAATATGTATTGATTTTATTTTCTGTTTATGGGTATTTTACCTGCTTGGGTACTACCCACCACAGGCATGCCTGGTGCCTAAGCAAAGACATCTGATCCCTTGGCACTGGAGTTACAGATACTTGTGAGCTTCCATGTGGGTCCTAGGAACTGAACCCAGGTCCTATGCATGATAATCATGTGCTGTTAACCACTGAACTATCTTTCTAGCTACATTTAAAAGTTTTTCATAGCCCTAGTAAGATAAAGGCGCTTTCGTGAGTCTGTAAAATTCCATCTTCCCAGTCAGTCCTTGGCCTTCAGTAACTGCCATTGTGACTTATTTATATAATATAGAAAATGCACTATCTCTGGTCATCCCACCCCAAATGATTCCACTCTCATGAAAATGGACTGTTGGTTACATCTTCTTCCATTTAACACGACTTTGAGCACTGTGTATTGAGTAGAACTCCATCTATGCACGAGCACTGCCATGTGTTCCTTTGTTTTTCTTGTTGATGAGCATTTGAATTGTTTTGACTTTCGGGTCATAATGAATAGCTACTGTAAACATTGCTGAAGTCCTTGGTCGGGTATGCAGTTTGATTGCCGTTGGGTGAATACTTAAGAATGGAAGTAGGCCGGGCGTGGTGGCGCACGCCTTTAATCCCAGCACTCAGGAGGCAGAGGTAGGCGGATTTCTGAATTCGAGGCCAGCCTGGTCTACAGAGTGAGTTCCAGGACAGCCAGGGCTATACAGAGAAACCCTGTCTCGAACCCCCCCCCCCCCAAAAAAAAAAAAAGAATGGAAGTGCTTGGCTTTGGAGTAGAAATGTGTTTAATTCTTTAAGAAACCAACCATAAACAATATTTGGCTGATCTTTTGAGAGCTTGTTACTAAGGCAGTACACCTTCAGATTCTGACATGCAGCACCTTGAACCTTAGAAGCTTCCTGAGGGTCAGAGAGGCCACAGTCACCTTTGTTCTACCATTTGGGTTTTTCAACCGGCTCCTGGCACAAGGCTGCTAAATCCCATGGGGTTTCTGGAATGATAGGGCCTTCTCTTATTTTGATGAGGTGACTTGTAGTGGGCTCCTGGATACCTTCAGGGTCAGGCCTGGTTATCAGAATGAGAGTCATAATTAGAATCAAGGGACCTTCAGCCTCTTTCATTGTCATCCTGAGAAGGGAGGAGCATACCAAGCTAGTAATAGATTGTGCTTATAAATGACAGCTAGATAAATATCCCCAAAGGTGGAGTTCAGAGAACCCCCAAGAATGTGGAGAACCCTAACTCTTTGGGGATAGATGTGGCTCTTCTTTGGACCCTCTGGAACTTAGCTCTGTGTATCTCCTCATCTTGATTCTTTACTATATACCCTTTACAACAAAGCAGTAAGTGTGTTCTCTAAGCTCTGTGAGTAGTTATTCCTGAAAATTGCTGAATCGGAGAAAAAGAGTTGGGTTATACAAACCTCTTTTTATACCCATTTGGCCAGCAGGACAAACAACAAGCAGAGACAACTGGCAATTGGAATGGAATGCTCTTGTTGGACACTCATTGAGTGGAAGGTTGAAGGCATTCTTGCTAGTGTGGAAGGAGAGACCATTGGCTCTTAGAAGTGAAGTGCTGTACAGAGAGCATTTGAGAGTACAGAAAAAAAAAAGATTTCTACCTTAGTTTGCTTTATGCATTAGTCAACAATGGCTGGCAGTTTTACCTCATCCCTTGAGATCATCAACCTTTTTAACTTTCCTCATACTGATGGCTGTGTAGTTATGTGTCACTGTGATCTTAATTGACTTTTCTCCATGACTAATGATGGTGAGAACTTTTCCATGTGTGTATTGACTACTGCCTCTTTGTTTAAGAAGTAGTTAGTCAAGTCTTTCAGCCTTGACTTACAATTGGTTGATTGTTAGGTTAGTCACCTTTCTGTTACTATAACAAACATCTGAGATAATTAACATAAATAGAAAGGGTTGCTTGGACACTTTTTTAGTCATTTAAGACCATGATTGATTTTTTTGGTTGCTTTTGTCCTGTCTTGAAATAACACATCATGTGCATGAGGCAGCTTTCACCGTCTCCTAATAGCTCTTTGTTGAGACCCAAACTTCTAACATATAGATCTTTGGAGGAAAATTTGACCATTATTCCTCCCCCCTTTCCTTCTGTCTCATATTCTCAATCTCTCTCTCTCTTCTCTCTTTCTCTCTCTCTCTTCCTCCCCATCTCCCTTCCCCCTCTCTCTTCCTCCCTCTCTCCCTTTCCCCCTCTCTCTTCCTCTCCCTCCTCTCCCCTCCCTCTCTCTCTCTGTGAATATATATATGTGTGTGTGTGTATAATATATTATATATATGATATACTATATTATGATATATAATATATATTATATTACAATACATTATATATATTGGTTCTGAAGTTTCCATTGGTCTTTTTTTGAAGTTTTATTTATTTTATTTTATGTATGTGAGTACACTGTAGCTGTCTTCAGACACACCAGAAGTGGGCATCATTACGGATGGTTGTGAGCCACCATGTGGTTGCTGGGAATTGAACTCAGGACCTCTGGAAGAACAGTCAGTACTCTTAACCACTGAGCCATCTCTCCAGCCCCTCCATTGGTCTTTTAAAAAACTTTCCATGTGACGATATTTGCATTGAGATGTCCATTTTTTTTCTTTTTGTTCTCAGACTTCCTTGCAGTGACTTTGCTCCCATATCTGGGTCATCTCTACTCTGTTCCTCTGACCTTATTCTTCAGCTTTTCATTTTGCTACTTCATCCCGCCTACTAATATTCTTATTGGATGGTAGTAGACATTATGGGTACTACCACATTGGGTAGAGTGTTGGGAGTTGTTCTGTAGATCATATAATGTCTTCATGACTCTACTGGATTCTGCTGAGGCTTACTTTTAAGCCTTGATAAGGTGGGTCAGAGGAAGCTCACATGCCAGGGGGCATTTATGGAGCCTCCACTGAATTCTTAGTGTTTGGCAGTAGAGTTGACTGGCCAACAACGTAACATCTGCCATCCTTATGTAACTTCGGACTCTCCAGCTCATCTCCCTTAGCAGCTTCTTGGCTAGGAGATGCAAGGTATTACATAGGAGTGGGGTTGGGGGGAGAGGTTGATGTCAAGTGTCTTCTGGCTAGATTTCTCCCTCAGTTTTTGAAACAAGCCATCAAGCCTCTCACTGAAACTGGCCATCAAGCTCCAGGAGTCTCCCGGTCCCTGCCTTCCCAGATCTGGGCTTCCAGGCACACTTCCATGCCTAGCTTTTTATGCAGGGTCTAGGAATCGAACTAAGGTCTTTCACTTGTGGAACAAGCACATCTATGCTGACTGAACCCCCCCAGCCCCCAGCCCCTGGGAAAAGTCCTATGGCACATGCAGCCTTCTGTGTGGCCAGAACCCAAAGGGGAATTTCATGCCGACATCTGGGCTGTCTTCTCTGATCAGCTCTTTCTGCTTTGAAACCCCTCCTCTCTCTTCATCCCAACAGGGGGACCGTTGCTGTCGGTGGAATCTATTACTTGTGCTGCCACTTAAATGTGCCCTGGGCAGAAAGCTGGGTTCTATGAAGCTTCGCTCATGTGTTTCTTTGCTCAGGATTCACTGAGTGGGTTTTCTTAAGTCTTTATAAGCCCTAAACAAAGCTCTTGGCACATATTAGGTGCTTAGCTGGGTGTTTCCATAGGAGGAGGGCAGGATAAGTCTGGCTCACTGGAGTCCCAGATCTGGAAATAATGGGAAAGCTATTGAAGTGACCCACCCAGAGAACCACACTCACCCCCTTCTCTCACCCCTGGCTTCCCTCAGTGGTAACCGATTTTCTCTTCAGAAGCATTTTCTGCACATTTGAGCAACTTGTTAGTGGGACTTAGAGTACGGATTGGATTGCAGGACCAGAACCACATTCATCCACAACTGAGATGCACACGGTCCCACGAGGGATTCAGTAGACTTTTTCTAAATCAGCTAAATGTTCTCTGGAAGAATTATTGGCCGGGAAGGGTGACAGTGAACAACTTGGCCTAAATCATCATTCAGATAGATCCTGGAAGCTATGCACAGAGATTTTCATGTTACCAAGAAAAGGGCTCCAAGTGCTCTTCATAACCGCAGAGGAAGGCAGTGCAGGAGGTCTCAGTGGGCAGAACCAGCTCTGGGGCACTACAGACGAAAGCAGCCCCAGCATGGGCCTCCCGCATCTCTGCATTTGCTTAGATCTACCCAGGCTCCTGGGCTTGCTTTTCTGTAGCAGAAAACCAGTGAAAATACAAGCATTTTCTTTTGTTTTCATCTCCACTGGGAAGACCAAGCTTGCTTCAGAGAATCAACACACACACACACACACACACACACACACACACACACACTCACTCACTCACTCACTCACTCACCGGCTGTAACTAATGTCACAAGCACCCTGTGCCCATGTGAGATGTGTCACCTGACTTTGTCATTCACCCTCTTCTTGCCTTAGGGACAATTTTTACCGTTTAGTTTCTTATTTCCTTCCAATCAACATTTCCTCTCCATCCACAAACACTTTTCTCTCCATGCCTGCAGTTTAGTTCAAAAGCACCGAAGACAAACAAGGGATTGAAAGGATTGAAAAGTGTTTTCATTTTCCTCTAGGGAAAAAAGAGACAACAAGTTATGAATTTCTTCGTAACAAACAAACTGTTTTCCATATGTCTCTGAGAGAAAACTGCTTCCCTGTGATTCCAGCACATTCCTCTGTCAACTCCAGCAGGGCGATCCTGGGAGCAGTCGGTTTTCTTCTGTGGTCGTCCAGGGGAAGGGGAGGGGGAGTGGGGATGGGAGCAGGGAGAGGTGGGGGGAGGGGCGGGGAATGTGTTTTCCAACTCACAGGCTGATCTCTGAGCTATAGCAATTGTGCCTTCAGAGCCTGTTCCAGATCCCTGCCCGAAAGGGAGCCAGAATGGGCCAGGGAGCAAGGGTTGCTACTCTGAGCTCTGAGGGATTGTGGGTACAGTCCAGTGAGACTTTGCCTCATGGCCTGAGGCAGCTGCTGCACCCCACCCCTGATTCTAAGCAGAGTTGAGCAGCTGCTTCTGTGCAGAGTAAAACATCTACCTCCCAAAGAGGTGTAGGGTCGGGGCTGTACACTTTGCAGAAAGATGGTCCCCACGTGCCTGCCGCACTGCTGCCTTCTGGATTCTGGATCCCGAGCCAGACCCTAGACCTGGATCCTGGCATAGCTCTTCCCATCCTCCTAGGACCTCCAAGGCCCTTTCCAGCCTTCAACAGTGTCTCCCTTGCTTCTTACCAGGAATGTTAAGGAATGTTTCCATGTTCCTCAGATTCTCCCCCAGGCTCTTCATAGGCTGATTCTGCGGCTTGGCCAACCCCCTCTAGCTTTCTCCCCTCCCNCCCCTCCCCTCTCTGTCCCTTCCCATCTCTGCCATCTGCTGTCCTGTAGCAAAAAGAGATGTCCACAGCCTCTTGGCCACCGTGAACTTCCCTTTAAGTTAAAATGTGGTTCCTGGAGATGAAATATCAGTGTCTGAGCTCTGCTTAACTGCCTGTTTGTCCTAAGTCTCAGAACAGGATTCTTCCTGAAGGATGCCTTCTCTGCTGGCTACAGCATTGGCAGTGCCTCCCTCCACCTCAGGTTAATTACTCACAGGAAGGGGTAAATGTGAAGGGCAGGGTACTGAAAGGTACAGAAGGGAACCTTTATCTGCTTTTATCATAGCTGCCTCCTCCTCCCTTCCCCCTCCCCATTCCTCTTCCTTCTCTGCTTTAAGACGGTTTTGTGTATCCCAGGCTGCCTTCGAACTCACAATATAGCAGAGAAGGACCTTGAGTTCTTGATCTCCATGCCTCTACTTCCCAAGTGCCAGGGTTCCAGGCATGTTCCCTATGCCCATTCTATGAGGATATGAGACTTGAACCCAGGGCTTTCGGCCTCCTAAGCAAGCACTCTACCACTATAGCTTAGCTCTCTTTCTATGTAATGCACACAAGCTCATTTACGGTACAGTTTAGTTTAGTTTAGTTTAGTTTAGTTTAGTTTAGTTGAGTTGAGTTGAGTTGAGTTGAGTTGAGTTTTTGTAAATTAACCTCCCCTTCCAGCATACAACAGAGGAGACAGCACAAACAGGCCTTGGATAAGAGCTGCTACTGGAGACCCATGACTAGCCTCTGCTCTGTTTCTGAGTTCATTTTCAACTACTCTGCAACAGCTGTCCAAGCAGGGTCATCTGTAGAAAAGACTCAGGGAACAAAGACATTGGCTTCTTTGGGAACCAACTTCTGCTGTAATGTTCCCTGCCTCCGTCATTATTTAGGGATGGTAGCGTGAAGCCTGAAGAATGGCTCCTTAAATTCCTTGACAGCATTTCCTCAGAAGATGCCTCCTGAGGACTGGAAAGGGGGCTCTGTTCCCTGGTTGTGACCTGGCAGAGGACCCAGCACACACATGAACTCCAGTTCCAGGGCACCCTATGCCCTCTTCTGGCTTTCATAGACATGAAACACATACATGGTTCACATACACGCATGCAGGAAGACACTCAAACACACATTTAAGGGGAAGATGCAGCCCCATTCTCCCTCTCTTGAGCACAGGTGGGCCTTAAGGAAAGTTTCCCATAAATGGGATGTTGCAAAAGGCTGTTAATTTTGAGGCCATAAAAGACATGGATATTGCTGTGGTGCTATGGGGGTCCTTCCATCAGCTCCTGGAGAGACCCACACAGCCACAGAGAATTCCTGCCCACAGATAATGAGTGACCATCTTGGGTGAAGGCGCTAAGCCACCAGATGACTTACAATCACAGCCAAACCCTGGTTTTGTTCTTGGGAGAGGTCCCCAGCCACAGCCACTGAGCTCAACTATTCCTAGATTCCCACGTGACAAGACAAAATCTAGGTGATAAATGCTTGTCTTAAACCACTAACTTTGAGGCAGCAACTTAGAATGTAGCAGTAGCTAACTCCGATGAAGCAGTAGCTAACTCCTATGATTTGCACTCTTGAATATGTGTAGAAAAGAAGAGAGTGGGAAGGTTCTTCCAAGAAAGAGCTCTTGTATTCCAGAATGGAAATCAGAACTTGGCTCACCATGGGGGCGTGTGGTGTGGGGCATGGGTATGTATGTCCCCAGATGGGTGTGTTTAAATCGAGTCCTTGGTGAGGCTATATGAGGAGGTGAAGGTTTAGAGGGTACACAGGTCCTTAGGATGGAGCCTAATGAATAGCGTCAAAGCATGTATGTATGAAGGAACCCAGAAGAACTTTCTAATCCTCTAGAAGAAGGAAAGTGGGCAGCCTCAGTCCAAGAGCAGGGTCCTGCCTGCTTCTCCTTGCTGTGACAGAGTAATGACAAAAGCAACTTGAGGAAGGCCTTGTTTGGGTTCACAGTCCCAGAGGCACATATAGCTCATTGGGATGGGGGAGGGAGGGAGGACTGGGACAGCAGACAGGGAAGGCATGGTGGCAGAGAGAAAGTCCTCAGCCCACACACTCAGGACAAAGAGCATGAACAGAAAGGAGGGCTGAGATGTAAAACCTCAAGACTTCTCCTCCAGGAAGGCTCTACTTCCTAAGGGTTCCACAACTTCCCCAAAGAGAGCTGCTAGCTGGTGACCAAGTGTTCGACCACATGACCCTTTCGGGGGACATTTCACATCCAAACTAAAACAATAGAGAGACTTTCACCCTAGATTTGCATCCACCCAACTTGTGAGAACTAACTTTTTCTTGTTTGTAAGCCACTGAGCCTGTGGCATTTTGTTACAGTAGCACAAATTAAGATAGGAGATGGTGCCGATCTTGGGCTCTCTCATGTTTGTAGACTTCTCTGTAACTCTCAGGCAGCCCTAAATGAATTGTGAACACTAGGGTTCAGCCCAGCTTTAAGTAGCCCTGTATAGATTAATTTATTCAATGTATTTAATCCTCATGACCACTCTGTATGATCATCCCAGCTCTGTGAAGACACTGAGCAATTCAGTAACTCTTCAGGCAGACACTTCCCCATAGGAAAAAAGGCCCTGGGCCCAGATGAAGGTTCACTTTCTGATGCTATTTGAGCAGATGTTATTTCACTTAATCCCAAATATAACCCAGCCAAGAATAGATCAAGGCCTTCTCTTTTTAAAGATAACAAAAGTGAGACCTGGGGAGCTTACATGATTTGCTTGGGTCCCACAGGAAGTGGCTGGTGTGGATTTCACAGCCTCCTTTTCCACAGCACCCAGCTCCCTCCTGTTCCCACCATCCTCTCGAGATTCTTAGCTTCCCACGTATGTTTGCCAAATCCAGAAAATCCACAGGGCCCTGGCCAGATGCCTAAACAAAAACTGAGGTGACAACCTTGAATTCACATGTCCCCAGACACCCGCCAGCAGTTTCCTACACCCAAATCCATGTGCTTCCAAGGCAGTCTTAGAGAGAGAGAAAGTCAGAGACACAGACACAGAGACAGACACAGAGAGAGACAGAGAGGCAGACAGACAGAGAGAGGGAACAAAGCAAGCTGAGGGACAGAGGATGCTGGGGCAGTGAAGTCAGCCGCTGGGAACACAGAAGCACTTGTCCCTGAGCCCTTCTTGAGGACGGGGCTGCCTCTAGACCTGGGCAATGGATGAGAGGTCTCACCTAACCATCTGCTAGGAAAAGGACCACTCCAGGGGAAGTTAGGCTAACCCCAGGACAGGCTTAAATGAGAGGAATGATCTGATTCCCAGCATATCCATGTGGCCAGTGCTACCACCAAAGGTTACACAGTTGTCTGTGCTGCAGCCTGAACTCACGTTCATGTCCATGGGCCATGCTACCAAGGGCCGTACTGATCTGAGAGGCCTACCCCCTGAGGCCATGTTGATACCCATGCTGACTCTGAGGGTCTCTCTGCATCCATGGTCCCACTGATCCAGGAGTTGTTTCCGCGGGCTCTGTGCTGTCACCAGGAACAGTGTAGAGACCCATGATCCATGCTCCCCCAACTGTGAAGAGTAAAGAGGCTACTTCTGCTGCAGTGTGGAAGACTGAGGACACACAGCCGAGAGGGAGGGACATGGAAGGCTTCTGTAGCAAGCCCTGCCCCCACCCCAACCCCCATTTACCCTCAAAAGTTACCACCTAGACGAAAAGCCACCAAAGAGAACTCTTTAAGAATGGGATGGGGACACGGAAATGTGGATCTCCACATCTGATGACTTCTGGTGGGGATCTGAGGGGGGAGGAAGAGCTCTGGTGGGGGTCTGAGAGGGGAGGAAGGGCTCTGGTGGGGGTCTGAGAGGGGAGAAAGGGCTCTGGTGGGGGTCTGAGGGGGGAGGAAGGGCTCTGGTGGGGATCTCATGGGGAGGAAGGATTCCGTTCTGTTTAAGGCCACTGAGAATCTGATCGTGCTCCAGATAGATGAGAACACAGACAACACAAACTGTACATTGTAAAAATGATTCCTACTTTTATTTTTAACTTTTCTGGGAGGGGGAGGCCACAAAGGTGGGAGTTGGACATAGAAGGGCTGGGAAGTGAGTATGATGGGGCGGGCACGATGTGAAAGTCCCAGAGACTCAATAAAAATGTTGTTTTATAACATAGCTCTACTCCCATTTTCTTTTTTCTTTCTTTCTTTCTTTCTTTCTTTCTTTCTTTCTTTCTTTCTTTCTTTCTTTCTTTCTTTTATTAGATATTTTCTTTATTTACATTTCAAGTGTTATCCCATAAGTCCCCTATACCCTCCCCCTGCCCTGCTCCCCTACCCACCCACTCCCACTTCTTGGCTCTGGCATTCCCCTGTACTGGGGCATATAAAGTTTGCAAGACCAAGGGGCCTCTCTTCCCAGTGATGGCCGACCCTTTCAATATACAGTGGCTATAAAATCTAGTCATTCCATGCTTAGGTAGTAATGTAAGGTAAGTGAAGGCTTACACACACACACACACACACACACACACACACACACAGGCATGCATGCCCCACTTTAAACAACAAAACCATATACATTTTTAGAGCATCTTTATTGGTATTTGCTTTAAACTAGAAACAGTTCAAATGTCCATCAACTGGTGAATTCATTTAAAAAGTTATGGTATATCCATTCAGTGAAGTATTACTGACACTGAAAAAAATCTATTGGTACAACAATATAAGCATCCATCCTCCCTTTCCTTGAGGCAGGTCTTCACCATGTAGCCATGGGTGGTCTGTACTCACTATATAGACCAGAGTGGGCTGGAACTCAGAGAGAGCTGTCTGCCAAATGTATCTGAAATGCAGTATGCTGGGCAAAAAAGCCAGAGTAAAAGATTCTGTGCTACCTAACTTATACAAGAATTATAGGGGAGAGTAAAGATGGGTAGTTGCCCAAGGATCTGTTTGTTTACTATGTTACAAGCTGGAAAATGGGCATAGAGGAAATTCTCTATAATTTTGTAAATCTAAAGATTTTAAAAACCTAAAACTATGTCATTTTTTTCCTATTTATTAAGAGGCAATTTTTAAAAATCTCCAGAGTAGGATATAGTGTTTGCAATACATATACCCAATAGAAAGGTAACTTCCAAAGCCAGCAAAAAGGCTCAGCATGTAAAGATGCTTGCCACCAAGCTGATGATGGCCTGGGCTCAGTCCCGGGGACCTATGTTATGAAAGGGGAGAACCAACTTCTGAAAACTGTCCTCTAAACTCCACCTGAGCTCTGTGACATATGTGCCATGCTTCCACACACAAAATGAACACAACAAAATGCACTTCCCCATTATGTAAAGATTTACAAATTATTAAGAAATCTTCCGGGCGTGGTGGTGAACACCTTTAATCCCAGCACTTGGGAGGCAGAGGCAGGCATATTTCTGAGTTCGAGGCCAGCCTGGTCTACAGAGTGAGTTCCAGGACAGCCAGGGCTATAAAGAGAAACCCTGTCTCAAAAAACAAAAACAAAAAAAACAAACAAATAAAAAAAGAAATCTATATGGAAGAATATGTGCACATTATATAGACACGGATGTACATCCATCTAAAAAAATTCAACATAAAAGGAACAAAATTCTTTAAAGAACCTCACAAAATATGGACAGACACAGAAAGTATGCAGTTTTGTTAGTCATCGGGGATATGCAAAACAACAGCACAGTGAGATGCTGCCAGAGACTTAAAAGAACTTTTATAATTAAGAAACAATAATCCCAAGTTCTGTTAAGGATCTAAGCTGATACAGGGCTTTCATACGCTTAGGTGGACATCTGTTTTGGAAAATTCTACCAACACTGAAAATTTGTGTGCCTTCTGCTTCCGGGTATACATAACTAAGAAAAAAGAAGACGTGTTTACCAAAAGAAATGTACAGAGGTGTGATGACAGTGTTATTGGTGATGTCCCCAAACAGACAGGAATCAAAGGACAATAAACAGTGTTACATGTGTAGGACAGACTAGTATGTAATAGTGAAAATGGAGACACCACCACCAGTCAGGATGTGCTAGCCCAACTTGGCTTAAACATAGCAACCAGCAGAATTCATTAGATGACAGAAGCTAAAGAGCAGTCACCTCAGGGAAGGGGCAGATGACAGAGAGGGAAACCCTATATAGGTGAGTTCTGAATGCATCAAGGTATAAACCTTTCCTCATATATGCTACTCTTCAAAAATGCTCAGTTTCTAGTCTTTTGGAAGGTGGGCAATAGAGAAATAAGAGTATTTTTATATTATTTGAAATCCCTCAGTTTTGAACACAATCTGTGCAAAGCACTTCTGTGTTGGGGAGTTCTTTTGTAAGTTTGATGTTTCCAATTACATTTGTGCCTTTGTGGGAACATACCCATGAGTTCATGGCACTGGAGGCGGCCAGTGGAGTGCACAGGAACTCCTGGTACTGAGATTACAGTCAATTGTGAGCCAGAGGATGTGGGTAATGGGAACCAAACATCGGTCCTCCTTAAGGGCTGAGTGTCTCTAGGATCCTAGGCCAGCCCTTTGAAATGTGGTTATAATGGAAAATTCCAAGGCTGCTCTGTGCTGCAACAGTGAGGGCACCCTAAGCGACTATGAAAAGTAAACAGTCACAAAAATCATAGATGACAAACCAACCTCACCGAGTGCAGATCCAAAAGCAAACAACAGAATTTAGCTTCTGAGAAATCAAGCTGAGAAGGTGAAAATGCATGTTTTATAAGATAATCAAAGCACCGTGCCCACCGAGACTGCAGAAGGTGCCTTTTCAGAAAGAGAGCCACGGGTTGCTTTGAGGGGCAAGGATGAGGGACAGAAAAGATGCCCTGCATAATGAAAGGGCATGCCAGCCAACAGATGAGAATTCCCTTGGACATGAAATGCAATCAAGTCAAGACCCATATTTTATCTCTGCTGGAGGCAGTCTTATTTGTTAGTAAAGTGCTGGGATAATCAACCATTGTTCTCCCTGCCAGGACTGTCAAAACAAATAGGAGCTTCTTTGCTCTGTGCTAAAAACGGCTAGCCTTTGGAGAGCAGCTGGGCAGAAAGCAATCTTGTTCCATTTCAGTACATTTTCCCCAAGTATTAGGCTGTCCGAATGCAGCCCACATCAAAGCATCCCCAGCGCCCACTGCAGGGACAAGGCTGTCATGAGAACACTTCCTATCAAGCAGGACACACAATGCAGTCATGCTAACCTCATCCCTCCCCATCAAAAGAAGCAAAGACTTTGAAGCATTCAAAGGCTACCCGAAGCCTCACTCTTTGAGGAGCCTTTGATAAACATAAATTATACTGTTCCTAGACTTGCAGAATGCTGCGTATTGATAAGGTTAGGTGGGGGGATTAGAAATGATCTATGATCTCATGGCTACGGGTACTACCACTGCCTCTGGGACATCTCTTTAGCATCTGTGGGATTAGCTTCCCTACCAGTGAGTCTGCTATTATCAAAATCTGTCTTCTTTGTGTCTTGGTGATTTACATTCATTACAAGGAATGCCAGCCAGGGTCCAGGTGATCAGTATGGGGATGCAAGTGGCTAAAAGTTAAAAAAATCAACTCAATGACTTTAAACAATAAGAACGTTGGATTTAACAATCAACCGATGTTGCCAAAAGCTCTCATTCTTTCTGCTGCCAGGGTCCTCATCTGAAGTCCCCTGGTGGTGCTGATATCCGGCTTTCCTTTCAGCTGTGAGAAAACCTGGAACTCAGAGCTTTCAACTGTGAGCATCTTCTCACTAGGGAGAAAAGTCTTTTGTGTAGAGGACCTCTCAGCAGATGGAGGACCATGAATCATGGCCAGAACTGAGGCACATGCCTGTGTCTACAGCAGTCACTGAAAAGGAGAACACACACTGCAAACATGGAGTAATTCGTTCTTTTGTCCTCCTGTGCTAAGGGCAGAGCCTGAGGTCTCTGCATACCAGATAAGTGCTGTACCCCTAAGCTACATCCTCAGCCCTGAGGGATTGGGCTCTAAACCTAGGCATGAGATGGTCCTTCTATGACTGACATGGAGAAGGAAGGGACAGCCACGTGGGTGTGCAGTGTTGTCAGCTAAAAATAAAGGAGAGCAAGGCTGTTTTGCAAGCCACCATTTGTGTCTTCTTCAACTAGGACATGGGATAAGTCTGAGTAAATGGAACTTTCAGCTTCACCAGGGAATATGCAAATTTTTTATTGCAGCTCTGGTGATTTTAAACTACTCTGACATTTATTAATTTCCTGTTTCTACTATTATGCAGAGCAAAGCGGCATCTCTGGTATGTTGGCATCTAAGGACGTGCCCTGATTCATGCCCTTAGAAAACTCCTCTTTGGTTCCTAGTCTCAGAATCTCCCAAGCTAACCCACAGCCATGTTTGTGCAGCATGATCAGCTCCCTAGCCAAAGGCAGTTTGGAGCCAGGATGGACAATGAGATGTGGCTGGACCAATCAGCTTCTTTTCTTGGGGAATTTGGTAATAGAGCAAGATCCAGTTGCCTCCCGTTCTTCAAATGTGATGGAGCCTACAGTAATCCTAGAAGCACAGGTGGTTGTTTTTCGGCCATTTGGGATGAGAATGAAAAGTCGATGTCTGAGAAAATTAATATGGAGTAGACACAAATAAAAAAACAGAAATGAGCTGTCTCCAGAAGACAGACAGACAGACAGACACACAGACAGACACACAGACAGACACAGATACACATATACAGAGAGACACATACACAGACACACATACAGATGCACAGACACAGTCATGCATGCACCCACATACTTTTGCACACACACATACGCATACTTTTGCACACACATGCACACTTTGCACACACACATGCACACACTTTTGCACACACACATGCATGCACACATGCACACACTTTTGCACGCCTCCAAGCTAGTTTAGAAGCGTTTATAGACTGTTTAGCCAAAAAGACCCCTACATGCCACATGGGGGCACAAATGTCCTTTATCAGAGATATAACCCAGGGCCTGGCAGGATGTTAGGGTCCTCATTAAAGACTTCCAGATCTCATTTTACGGACCTCCATGTATGAAAAGCAAGGAGAGTCACACCTGTCAAAAATTCACCACTCTGATGACAAAGATAGCCTCTGCTCAGCTGAAACCCTCCCCCTTGCTCAGTTTCTAAGGCCCTAAATAGCGTTCCACAAAACACTCAGCCGCAACAGACTGCAGTGCATGTTATGTTGTGTCTTGAAAGGGTGGGAGTGGGGTTTGTGTATTGAGTTCCAACCGTTTGCTTTTCATGTGTTGTTGACTTGAAGCCTCACCCCATGCTGGGTACTGATCATTATAAAACCATTTTATCAGCAAGGATGCAGAGCCTCAGAAAGCACATTGATTTGGGTAAAGTCACACGGCTAGGAAGACGTGAAGGAAGGTTGCACACGCAGGCTTGGTTGTCATGACATCTTCTGATTTCACTTCTTCCAGTTGTTTTACAGGGGCCAGGTGCTTTGACTGGGTGTTTCTTAGTTGCTTTTTCTCACTGTTGTGACAAAATACCTCATAAAAACAACTTTAGGAGTTCCTGGCTCACAGTTGGAAGGGATACAGTTGATCATGGTAGGCAATCACAGTGGCAAGAGGATGGGACAATCTGACTATATCACACCTGCAATCAGAAAGAGATGAATGGCATTGATCTTTGCTCCCTTCTTACTCATAGGTTTAGGATGCCAATGCATGGGATGAGCCACCTACATTCAGGGTGGGATTTCTCTCAACTAAATATCTCTAGAAACACCCTCACAGATACTCCCAGAGGTGTGTCCTCTAGGTAATTTCAAATCCAGTCAGGTTTACAAGGAGTTTAGCTACTCCCTGTTAAATAAAATCTGGGTGACTGATGTCCAACTCAGGCATTAGATTTGTGCAATGCATGATATCCTCAGGGCTGGTGTGTGAGTGAGAGTGAATGTGTGTGTTGGATGGGTGTGGTAATTTGGTAGTTCTTCTGCATTTTCTTTTTTTTTTAAGATTTATTTATTTAAGTACACTGTAGTTAGCTTCAGACACACCAGAAGAGGGTTTTCTTTACAGATGGTTGTGAGCCACCATGTGGTTGCTGGGATTTGAACTCAGGACCTCTAGAAGAGCAGTCAGTGCTCTTAACCACTGAGCCATCTCTCCATCCCCTCTTCTGCATTTTCTAAGCTAAGCACTGCTGTATTCAGTAGGAATAGACAATAGCAATCTTTAACATCTTATTTATAATGGTGGGAGAAAAAAAGGCAAAGAAGGTGAGGGGCCCAGATGTTCAAATGGACTCAGAGCACGCTGCCACCATCTGGCTCTGCCTCTCTCAGCAGTGAACATTTGGAAGCATTGATTTCTCTTGACTAATTAAAAGCGATTGGAATTGTAGAATTTTGGCTTTGTTTCTTTGTCTTCTCCCATCTTTCAACTACTGGGGTTTACATTCTGATGTTGCCAGTTAGTAAGAAGGCTGCATACAAAACAGCCAGTATGGGAACCCGGCAGGATGAGAGCAGAGAAGCACAGGAGAAGCAATCCCTCCATGTGGCTCATCCCTGGCCAAGCATAGTTCAAATCAACCTTCCCCAACTCTTGATACCTATCCAACATCATAGAGCCTCCCATCTCCAATCCAGAATATATAGCAAGCCAGGATGAAAAAAAAATTTTATCTTCTTTTGCTACAACAAACTCTTTTCTGCCTTTTGAATGCTTTGTTACATTTAGATTTTAACAAAAGAAAAACTCTCATGGTTGAATTGTTTCCCTTTATTACAAAGAGATGTTACAGGCTTGTTTAATTCATTGCAGGTTACAGATGAAAAGAGCAGAAAGAAGACATTTGGATTTGAGTGTTAAACACTGTCAGGGGCACTTCCTATAAGACTTGCCAAGGTTGAGGCTGTCTCCGAGAATACAGACTACAGGAAAATGTCTATTAGTCAAAATGTCCTAGGGAATGGGAGATTCCAGGTTATCTCAGAGCTAACCAGAAAATCCTTTTCCTACCAAGCCTTGATACTGGAAAGCATGGTGAAAAGAATGTGTCGAGTTTCCTGACTTCAGAAGCATAGCTTACCCTAAATTGTAATCGAAAGCATTTCTGATAGTAGCAGGTCAGTCTGCCTGGACCCCAATTCCTATTGTCTGGAGAAAAAGAAAGCAAAACATAATAGGAATCAGGTAGAATTCATACTTGGCCCTACGACCCTTCTCAAGCTTTTGAAATGAGCCTTTTCCTCTCCCTATTTTGTTCCTTTCTCCTTGTATACAGAGGAGGAAAAGAAGTTTGCCAGATTGGATGTTTTCTTATATAAATTCCAGTTAAGCCTAGATTTTAAGCCAGACAAAGTGAGGTAGTCATGTAATTCCAGTTAATCAAGATGCTGAGGCAGAAGGGCATGAGTTAAGACTAACCTGAGCTACATAGTGAGGCTTCATTTAGTGAATTAAATTTTTTCATTAAGTTGTTATATATACCAAATCAACAGTGTATGTTTGTGGAATCCATCCTTCTCCACCCAGTCTCCCATCAGTTGTACGAAGACCTAGAGAAATCAATCCATCCCTCAACAGCTCCTTCCTTCTCCTTCATTGCCAGAGTGCAGATTGACAAATCAATCTCTGTGTGTGTGTGTGTGTGTGTGTGTGTGTGTGTGAGAGAGAGAGAGAGAGAGAGAGAGACAGAGACAGAGACAGAGAGAGACAGAGAGACAGAGAGAGATAAAACACCATGGTCAAGGCAACATGCAGAAGGAAGAGTTTATTTTAGCTTATGGTTCCAGTCCAGAATCCATCGTGCCAGGGAGGTCTGGCAGCAAAGAGCAGGCTTGGTGGCAGGAGAAGGAAGCAGCTTTAACCACAAACACGAAGCAGAGAGCACCTGGAAGTGGGGCAAGCTATGAACTGTCAAGGCCCATCTATCCCAGGGACGGGCTTTCTCCAACAAGAGCACACCATCTCAAAACTTCCTCAAACAGCACCATCAACCGGGAGCCAAGTTTTCAAATATGTGAGCCTACAGGAGACATTCTCATTCAAATCATCACAGTGTGTGTGTGTGTGTGTGTGTGTGTGTGTGTGTGTGTGTGTGTGTGTGTGTGTGTGTNGGAGCAAGTGTGCTAACTAGGAAATGCCATGGGCTTTTGAAACCTCAATGTCAGCTGCCTGTGATGCACCTTCCCCAACAAGGCCACACTTTCTAATCCTTCTGCCAACTGGGGACTAAACATCCAAATCTATGAGTCTACAGGGGTGGGGGACATTATCATTCCAACCATCACACCCATGTTTTCTGTTAGTCATAGAAAACATGACTATGAATATGTAGCCATCCATTGTTATCTAGGTGGGATAGACCCCTCAGGATATGTGTTTTTTAGTGCGACTGCTCATATGAGTGAGGATGCCCTCATAGGTCACAAGAGGGGTTTCAGATCCCCTGGACCTAGAGTGGAGGTGAGTTGTTCTACACGGGTAGAACTCTTGGTCTTCTGGAAATACAGCAAAGTGCTCTTAACTGCTATAGTAGCCTTTGGTGTAGCCTGTGGGCCTCCTCATTTTTGGTATTAATATTCATTAGACTATCTTATACTGTCTTTAGATGGCGTACAACATCTAATGCAATATTAAAGCCGTGTGAGTATTTATGTCATAGAACTTAGTGAGTCATGAAAGGTTTACAAAACAAAGTCTATGTTTGTTCAGTACAAAAGCAGCCATCAGAAACCTGATTACCTCTTCTGTAGGAAAAGCTGTCCTGTAAAATGAGGCTGTGGGTGACCCAGTTCTTCTCTGTATGCAATGCTGCAGTGGATGGTCTTTAAATATAAATATTTTCACACATGTCTGAGCAGGACTTTCAGTTAAAATTTAAGGAGAGAAGTAAAAGGTCAAAGGGCATGAATTTCTAAGGCTCAATACATACTGTCAAATCATCCCAGAAAGGTTGTTTCCATTTTTCAGTCTTTATTGGAAATTCTTCTGAAGGGCTTCCATCTTGTTCTGTCAACCTTCAGGCCAGTGGAGACATTTCCCATAGGACTTTCCTCAGATCTGTCAATGTAATCAGATCTGCTGTGAGATATCTGTCAACAGCCTCCTTGGACCTATCTAGGACCATCTGTCAGTGGCAACTCTAATATGTTTTGAGAAGATGCTCATGCCCATGCCAAAAGTTACATTTGCAAATGAATTAGGGTTTTAATCAGATAGGCTGCAAAATTGAACTGTGTTAATGACATGTGACGTTCTTAGTACAATATTCAGAGACTCATGTAGGAACACCTCCTTGTGCAGTTAAGGTCAGATTGCAAGAGAGGGCAGGTGGATTCCCTTTCATGTGAGTCCTCTGGTTCTCACTCCATTCCAACCACAATGCAAACAGCAGCAAGACTTACTTGCCAAGTCTTAGTTCTAGGGGACTGGGGAGAAACACAAGAAAAACACAGCACTTAAATTCAGGGCTGAGGACTTAAATGCAGAGGGTACTGTAGTCTGACCACCACACACATGACTGGCACCTTGCAGTAGATTTTAATTCTACACAAGGAAATGATCTTTGACCCAAACAAATGAATATGACCATTTATGTATTCCTAGGATGTGGAAAGGGCTCACTTTCTCCTCCTATGTGAAAAGGTTCAAGAAATTAAAAGTCACAGTATGGTTATAGGTAATTCTAAAGTAATTCTTTTAAACTGACTTTTAAAAGCCTCAAAGGTAATTTGGTTATTTGGCATGTGTCATATTTTAAATGCCTGTAACTGCTCAGTTTTAACCCCTTTCCAAATTCTCTTTGATCATTCCCCATGTCTGAATAATTAAGGAGCTCAAATTAGCCTTTTACTTCCAAGAAGCTAGAAACATATTTTCAAGTGTTCAGTGAGCTAAGGTTGTCTTTGCCTTCAAATAGAAGAAGTGCTTATAGGTCCTGAGGTTGTTTGAATAAAAATGCCCTCCATAGGCTCATATATATGAACCTAGTCTTCAGAGCGTGGCACTACTTGAGAAGGATTAGGAGGTGTGGCCTAATAAGAGTGGGCATGGCCTTATTTAGAGTGGGTGTGGCCTTGTTTGAGAAAGTGTGTCACAGGGGGGTGGGGGTGGGGGGAGATGGGATTCAAGGTTTCAAAAACCCAGGCTAAGCATAGCGTCCCTCTCTCTTTCTGATGTCTACAGATCCACATGTAGATCTCAACTACTTCTCAGTCCCACGTCTACTTGTGTGCTCCCAGGCTCCCTGCCATGATGATGTGGACTATGGACTAAACCTCTGAAAGTATTAGAAAGCCCCAATTACATGAGTTTTAAAAAACAAGAGTTGCCGTGATCATGGTGTCTCTTCACAACAATAGAACAGTGACCAAAATGGGCTCTCTTTGTTCTCTCCCACTGGTTAGTTGAACCACTCTGACATGTCACAGCATAAGTCCCCTTAAAATGCTTTAAGTAAGGATGGGTTGCTCCTAGCTCAGAGCGTCTGAAGTAGATCTCTCACAGATAACCTGCTTGAGAGTGGCCAACCATGTGGCAAATACCTTAGACAAAGGTGACAAAAGCCCCTCTCCCTTCCCTTAATTGTCTTGATCTTGTGACAAAGTTCCCTGAATGAAGGCAGCTTAAAGGATGAAGGGATGTATTTTGACTTTCAATTTGCAGATAAAGCCCAGTGGATCCCAACTGGTGGGTCACCACCCCTTTGGGGGTTGAACAACCTTTTCTCAGGGTTAGCATATTAGATATCCTGTACATCAGATTAGGATTCATAACAGTAGCAAAATTATAGTTAAGAAGTAGAAAGGAATCAATTTTATGGTTGAGAGTCACCGCAACATGAGGAGCTGCTGTATTAAAGGGTCACAGCACTAGGAAAGTTGAGAACCACTGGTATGGGCCTGCATGGTGAGAAGTCATGGACACAGGAGCTGAAGGCAGCTTGTCACAAGGCACTCACAGTCCTGGAGCTGAAGACAATAAATGTCAGTGCTCAGGTCGATTCTTCACATGTACTCCAAGATCACACCCAGGGAAGGCTACTGCCCATCTTTAGGATGGCTCTTCCTGCTTCATCAGCCCAAACAAGATAATTCTTCACAGACCAGAGTAGAGGCTAACCTAACCTAGATAATCCTTCATGGGTATGCCCAGATCCTTGTATCCTATGTGATTCTAGATCCCATAAAGTTGATGATGAATATTAATATCACACTGATATGTGTTAAAGACCACAAATCTGAACCAAACCAAACAATAATAAATATTCTGATCCAATTAATACTAGCCAGAGCTACAACCACATGGTTCTAAGAAACCTGGCTGGTCATTCATCCCTGAGAACTTTGCATAGTGAGAGATAAGAGTGTCAGGCCCACTCTGACTTGAATTTGTCCTATGGTTATTGCTTCCTTTGGAAGCATCTGCTGAGAGACAGGCCAAAGTAAGGATTTAGTTGTCTCCATACACCATACCTCAGCTAAAAATGTTGTGTCATTGAGATGATATGGGAGGCATTTAAAAAGCATGGTAGCCATAACCAGATCTGGGTGACTTTCAGTAAGGGATCAACCTGTATTTGTGGTCACCATAAAATAGTCCTGGCAACAAGTGAATAATAAAGTGGCCGGATTCTCCCACCCCATCAAGATGTCAGTTTTAGCTGGAAGGAAATGGAAAAGCTAATGGCTTTAAAAGCAGACGCTGAAGGGTCTGTTCTTTCCTGATAAACGGAAATAAAGTGAACAGCCTTGGGTGAGGTGCCTGCCTGCTCTTACTTTCAGAGATTTTCCTCAGTTTTCCCTGGTAGAAATAAATAGATTTCCTCCATGTGAGGTGTGGAAACGTGACCCAAGCCAGTGAGCTGAGAAAAATGTATTAAGTACGTAGACTTAGTTTCTAGAAACTGATTTAGAAGATGAAACCCTGACCTGGGTATCCACTGTCTAACTTGTCCCCTTCAGGGCTTGACTGTCACACGTTATCAGTGTTTCCTGTTAGGTTAGAGTCTCCCTCCCAGAATTCCCATGAAATTATCCTTATTCTTCAGATTGGCTCAAGTTGTCATATAATTATCATGAGTCAGTCATTAGAGTCCACGGGATTACAATGCCCTGATTTGCTTCAGACTAGATGACCTGCAGTACTCCTGAGCCAGGGCTGTGATTCAACACTGAGAAAGAGGAGTTGTGCGTGGGATCATCAAAACAAGGGAGGTTAGGTTCTGTGTAGTCAGTAATATCCAGCATGGTGCAAGTTTGTCAGCCTCGATTCAAAAGCCAGAGGATTTCTGGTCCCCAAGCATTGGACTCACACACACAGGAACTGGAGCAGGCTACTCTAACTGCCAACCTTGGAAAGTTCTTCACTGTTACCTTGAGTGATATAGCTCAACAGGTAGTCTGATTCCTATACAGGCTGTGCACTCTACTATAATAAGTGGAAAATAAATAGATAATAAGAAAAAAAGAAAGTGGTAAGAATAAGCCTGGTGAGGGAATGATTTTTGAGTAAGAAAAAAAGAGTATGAGAGATCTGGGGAGATGACGCAGTCATCAGGAAGCGCTTGCTTGGTGCAGCAAGCCTGAGCACCCCAGTTCAGCCCCCAGAACCCACGTGCAAAGCCAGGTGTGGTGTCCCAAGATTTTAATCTTAATGCTAAGGGGTTGGGGTGCAAATAGGTGAATGCCTAGAGCTTCCTGCTCAGGCAGCTAATCAGGGAAGAGTGAAAGACAGTCTCAGGGGAAAAAAAAACAAAACAGGATAAAGCATGTTTAAGGAAAACAAGGGATGTAGCCTCTGGAATCTATACTCTAACTCACATGTTCATGCAAACCTGTAGACATGACCTACACACACAAACACACACACACACCCATGTACATGTACATACACACACACAATCCATGCACATATATACACACACATACACATCCATGCACATACACACATACACATGCACACACACATACACATACAGATACCCATGTACATGCACACACACATCCATGCACATACACACACATGCACATACACATATACACACTCATGCACACACACACACACACACGCACACACACACACGCACGCACGCACACAGCACTGGAATGAGGGCTGTCACCATTTCCCCTCTCAGAGCAGCCCACCCCCACACACAGGAACTGGATCAGGAGTGTTGATGCAGAACTCTCTTTCCGACAAGACTCATTGTTCATGCAGATGCTTCCGTGTGCTTCTCTCCCTCAAAGCTGTGGGTGAACGCATAGATCCTCCTGTGACACTCTGTGGAACCCAGGGATGGAATGAAGCAAGGGTGGCGGTCAGAACAACCAAGCCCTTGTTAACCCACTGCCAGCCTGACGTTTGTCTGGGAGAGGTCCCATTGGACAGAAGGTGGAAACAGGAAACTTGAGACACCCATTCATCCTTTGTTATTTATTGTTTCCTGGGCAGCTGTGGGATGTTTGCTTGCAGCCTGTGCCCAGGGTTGTGCCCTCATGGAGCACTGAGCAGGGCAAATCTCTAAGGCAGGGTACCCTGGGGAGAGAGCACACTTCTTCCAAAGACAGTGCGAGAGGAGGCTCACAGATGAGCTGACTGCCACTGTTCAGTAGGTGGTAACCTGGCAGGGGAATGTGACTAAAGACTAGTTATTGTTAGCAATACTGAAGAAAAATGAAAGGCAAGGTACACTTCAGAAAGACCTCTCAATATAGCAGGTTCCAAGCTCAAGAAATCCTGCATTGGGCTGGAGAGATGGCTCAGTGAAATCCCAGTAACCACATGGTGGTTCACAATCATCCGTAATGAGATCTGATGCCCTTTTCTGGAGTGTCTGAAGACAGCTAGAGTGTACTTACATATAATAAATAAATAAATAAATAAATAAATAAATAAATAATTTTTTTAAAAAAAGAAAGAAATCCTGCATTATAAAGATGCTATCACTTGAGGGATAAACGCTAGGACCGAGACTTCCTCAGTGTTAACCCCAGCTCTGACTCTTACTTGTTTGGGACTTGGGGAAGTCACTGAACCTTTCTCTCTCTTGGTTTCCTCATCTGCAGCATAACGATGTAACAATAGTAACCTCTGTATCACAGCATCATTTAGACTATGTAAAGTACTAAAATAATGACGAATACGTGGTAAGTATATGTGTTAATTGCCATGATTATTACCAAAGAATGACTCCCATCCAGGGCACAGGACAGCCTCCATATAAAGACGGATCAAAATGCCTTATTAAGTCTGATTTTTTTTTTCAGAATCTGGACCCAATCATTGCAACGGTTATCCATATAAACGCTTCAGCCAAGCCTAGGACCTTGCCTGGATCTGTCTGTCAACAAGAGAATTACCATTTATATCATCTCAGAGATGTCCCATGGGTGAGACCTCAATGCTCAGTTTCAGAGCGCCTCACAGCTGGACACAATGGTCAGTCAGCAGTAGAGTTCTCAAAACCTGAGTTCTCCTTTCTTTGGGTTGCAAACTCTATGAGATTGGAGACTTCAGAGTGTCTGTTCTTTCCTGTATCTCTGTCTAGACCTGGGATGCATAGATTTGTTTGGGCAAACAGATTAAGGGATGAAATAGCCTTAGCTTAAATTACACAGACAACTCCAGACTCGAAGCCCAGCCTGGCCCCTAGCTTGTTTCCTCAGTGAAGATGATGGGAAAGCTTGTACCTTTTCCTCCCCGCAGCTTTCTTGGGTCTCTATTCTGGAGTCAGCCACCTCTGCTCACATGGCTCTAAGAACAAAGTATAGACTACATCAGTTTGGTGGAGGGGAAGAAACTAAAGGTTTCTTCAAATAATAATAATAATAATAATAATAATAATAATAATAATAATAATAATAAACAGCAGCTGGAAAGGTGGTGGCTCAGCAGTTAAGAGCACTTGATGCTCTCTCTCTCTGTCAGAGAGCTGGAGTTGGGTTTCTAGGACCCACATCCTGCAGCTCACAACTGCCTACATTCCAGTTCTGTGGGCTCTGATGCCCTCTTCTGGTCTCTGAGGGAACCCGAGCATAACACACACACACACACACACACACACACACACACACACACAGTCACATACTATATACACTATATATGTATATGTGGTGTACATATATACATCTATATAAATCTCTATTAAAAATAAAACATGCCTGGAGTCACAGCCTTCCCCTGCCTGAATATGGTGGTGATCTGTCACCAGTGTCCAGATTAAGATGACTCTTTAGAAGAAGTCACAAAGAAATTCTGTTGCCCACCCACCCTCCAGAAGCTGGCATGTCAGAGTCTACTGAGGAATGAGGCCTTGGCAACGTCTGCTCTCAAGGACCTGCCCAACAGGCTGCTCCCAGTAATTTTTGAGGAGGCCTTCACTGAAGGACATAAAAAGATCTTGAAGGCCATGATACCTGTGTGGCCCTCTCCATATCTTTCTTTAGAAATGCTGATAAAGAAATGCAACCTGGAGACTTTGAAGGCTTGGGGGACTAGATACACTGCTTGCACAAAAGGTTCGAACCAGTAGGTGCAAACTCAGAGCGCTCAATTGGAGGGATAGAGAACATGATGTGTGGGGGCTGTAGACTGGATCCTATGAAAGTGAAGGCTTACTAGAGTTCACGACACAGAAGCAGCCAATGGACAACAGTCCTGACTATGGGGTGAAGAAAGAATGCCTCAGGTACCCGACGAAGCCCTTGGAGACGCTTGGCATCACTGTGATCTGTCAGTCAGACTTGGATTACCTGACCTATTGCCTGAATATAGGTGAGCTCAAACATCTGCAACTTAGTGAGATTATATATATATATATATATATATATATATATATATATATATATATACATATGAATGATTTACTCCTTGAGCCTCTGGGGTTTCTCCTTGAGAGAGTCAGAGATACCCTGAAAACCCTGGAATTGGAGTCATATTATATAGAGGACTCTCAGTTCAATGCCCTGCTGCCTGCCTAAGCGAGTGTTCTCAGGTCAGAGAGGTTGATTTTTATGATAATAATGTCTCTCTGCCTTTCCTGGAACAACTTCTGCACCACACAGCCAGGCTGAGTCAGATGACCCATGAGTGACACCCTGTTCCTCTGGATTGCTATGATGACAGTGGTGTGATAATAACATACAGATTAGAAAAGTTTTGTCCTGAGCTCCTGGATATACTCAGGGCCAAAAGACAGCCCGATAGTGTCACCTTTGAAACAAGCCAATGCTCTAAGTGTGGTGGGTCCTCCATTTATGATCTGGAGACCCAATGTTGCTTTTTCATAAGGTTGATTATGAAACAGAGAAATGGAAGCTTAGGATTGTAGATTGATGAAATCCTAAGTGAATGTCCACTGCTGAATTTGAACATGGAAATGTCAATCATCTAACGGTCTGAGACACACTGGGAAGTCAACATCTTCCTCTGAGCTGCTGAATGGATGTTACATCTGCAGAAAGTATCAAGCACTCTTTTCTCCTCTAGGATTAATGTAGTTTGAATGTGTTACAATAGAAGCACCATTTTTATGAGATTGGCCCCCTCTGTTGACTGCATACAATAAATGTGTTGACTTTTAATAAATAAATAAATAAATAAATAAATAAAACACAATTATTGTGACACATTGCAGCATAGGCACAGTCGTTGAAATGGACCAAATAAGTTGCTCACACTGAGTGAAAACTGATTTATTATCTGGATCCAGGTTACATGAGTCTATGGGGTTTCTGCAGTTTTCCTGTCCCTGAGCTACTGCACAGGTTTGTTAGTTGTGGCTGAATGATGTGTACCAATGCAAATGCCTATTTTTGATAGACATGTGCTATCATTTTCTATGGTTGCCTAGCAAGCTATTACAAATTTAGCATCTTGATAGAATGTAAATGGATTACCTTATTTTTTGGGGGGTCGGGACATCTGGGTACCCATTAACTTGATAGTCTCTTACTCTTAGTTGAAGCAGAGGGGCTGCCCCTCACTGCTGTTTTGTCTGGAACTGGGGTTCTGAGGCAGATAAGCACCCTGGGACTCGGCTTGAGAGTACACACCTCTCTTGCAACTACTAGCAAACTGTGGACCCCCAATACTAGCATGGCCCTACAGGTAACCCCACTCAAAACAATGGAATAAGTTTCTCCTACCTTTGACAACCATCAAATAACTCCCCTCTTATCAGTACTTTCTATTCAAATATATTTTAGAACATAACGAGGTGTAGAAGGTGGGAATTGATTCCACCTAGACTGATTTGGGGTACATGCTCAGCAAAGCAAATCTTGAGAAAACTTTTTAGGGGGAAACCCCTATTCCTATGCACACAATTCAAACAAGGTGCATCACAGCATGTTCCCAGTGATCAAAGACTTGATTATCTAAGCCTGTCAATCAAAACAGAGAACCACCTACTCAATACTCTTTAGCAACACAACTGTGTGTCCTCTTGAATCTTTTCAAAAGAAACCTGCGAAAATGTTGGTGCCCGTGAGTGTGGTCACTCACACAGTTCCCTGTCTTGCATGATAATGTTTTTTGTTTTTTTTTTCTCTTGATCTACACTGAAGCTTTGATGGCCACTTTGCCATTGGTGTGAACCTGGAGACACCCAACCTAGACCCCAACCACCAGTAACAGCCCCTTGTTCACGTTCACTGCCAAGGATAGACTGCATCTTGTAGCTGTAGGACTGAGGTCCCTGCCGTCTGCTGTGTGTTGTTCTCAGTGTCTAGCCTTGGCTTGTATTCCTCTCTATGCTTCCTTCAATCTTCTTTTTAAAATGTGCATGTGCAAGTGTGTGTGTGTGTGTGTGGGGGGGATATGTGTATATATAAGTGTAGGGTCCATGGCATCCAGAAGGGGATCTCCTGGAACTGGAGTGATAGGCGGTTGTGAGTCACAGTCAGCTGAAGCAGTGCTGGAAGCAGAACTCTGGTCCTCTGCAGGAGCAGCAGCTGAGCCATCTCTTCAGTTTCCCCTCCCCCTCCACTTCTACCAACCTGTTTCTCGGAGGCCAGCGGCAGCTTTTCTATTCCAAATCTCTCCCTTTAAGGGTTTGCTTGATTAGCTCAGACCTATTTGAGATAAGCTCCTTTTTTGATTACCCTGTCTCAAAGATTTAATTACAGCTGCTAAAATCCCTTCACCTGTGCCCTCTTCTGTCACCTAATCACGACAATGAGATCCATTGTCTCAGAAGTGAGGCCATACACCAGGGAAGAAACTCTGCAGGGCAGTACCTTGGGGGACAGACGTCTCCATCACATTTAAATGAACTTTAGGAATCTCTCCTCTGAAGGACTTTGCCTCTGTGAGAGAAAGCCGCTGTCCGCGCTCCTGATTGCTCACCTGTGCACGTATTTGCTCTTTGAATTCACCTTGAACCTTCAGAACATTGCTCGCTCCCTCATTAAGTTAAGTTGAATAAACTCTTGACATCTTGTACATTTTGCATTTCTATGGGTTATAATTTTACTTTTTAAAAATACCACCTGTGAATACCAACTTTTATATGAATATTTATCTCATAACTTTCTTACAAAGAGTGGATTTGTTGCTTACTTCTGGGAAAAAAAAATCCTAAAGGGTTTTTCCCATACATTGGTCCAAGTTTGGAAGCGATGAGGATGTTGGCTTTCATTGGTCTCCTTGGGAGCTTGATGCTAACACTGTGGTTAGAGGACCTTAAACAGTAGCCCTGGCTCAGCATCCTTAGTTAGTTTCCTTGTTACAAACAAACAACATCAAAGGTTACTTTCTCTTGAAACGCTAGCATTACAGGATTTCTATAACTAGAGTGGGTATAGGGCTCTCCTGTTCTCGGTATTCGAAATAATGCCCTTTCGGGGTGGGGTGGGGGTGCTAACCAGGCCTTTGTAGAAACAAATGTCAATACAATTAGGTATTGTTAACCTGACACACTCTGGGCTTCAGTCAAAGCCTCTGTCTCCTTCCCAGCCACAGAGTGGCAAGGGAAGGACGAGGGAGCACTAAAGGGGTTCAGAATGTCTCTGTCTCTATCCTCAGCCAAGCCCTGTGAAGACAGGGCCAGGTTTTTATAATGGAAGACAGCTCGTGTGCAGCCGGCTCATGATCGCTTTCCTAAGCAAAGCAAAATCTTGCTCCTTCCAGAGAAGCCAATGAAAGCTTAATACTAGTTAAATAATACATAATAGTAAGATCGTTATCCTGTCTTCTCCCAGTCGGCTAACTTCATAATGTGTAAATGCGTATGTGGTGTGTGAAATCAAAGGACATAAACGGCACTAAAGCGGGGAAGGAACGAATCTGATCAGAAAGCCTGCAGAACGCAGACCACAGAAATCGCTTTCCCGCTCCACCAGCACCACCCCCACCCCCAGCCAGACTGACAGACTGAACAAGAACCTTTCCCTTTAGAGCTTAAAGGCAACGTTCTGATCCTAACACCGGGTTCCCTCACCTCCCACCCACCCCATTCCTCCTCCCTCCCTCTCAGATCTCCTCTTGCATTCTGCCTGGGAAAAGCTCAGGCTGCACCTTCTCAGCTCTCTCCTCCAAAGCCATTAGCAAATATTGAGCATGTTTCTGCAAGGTGTGCCCAGGAGAGACAGAAAACCTACAGGACTGCTTTTCTCTGGCTCTCATTACCTGTAAAGAATGAAGCAACAAGCTGATTTAGAAAGGGCGTCAAAGGGGACTGGTGAGGGGGCCTCTGTGGGAGTGGGGGGAATGGTTTGTAAGCTCTAAAAGGCGGTATGCAAATTTTATGCATTGCTTATGCATCTGTCGAGGTCATCCACAGCCAGCTCTATTGATTATGATTAGGTAATTTATTTGTTAGTGTTTCTGCTAATGGACATTTTAGGACCATCTTCTGCTCTTAGTGTATCTAACACCCATTGATCAGATCATTGGCTTATTGGTTATCTACTTTGCTGCTAAACGATTCTCTATGATTGCTTTCTTCATTACACACCCTTATTCCAGAGGTAGTTTCTATTGTGTCCCATTACACTAATGGAAATTATTGACATGGAAATTGCCGGGCGCTAAGCTCAGGAATTCCAAGACACACAATCACACTGCCTTTCTCCAAGATGGAGAAGCTCTTGAATAATGAGCAGTAAATATTGATGTGTTGGTGAGATTAGTTAATTGATGTAAATCAAAGAGAAAGAACCAGGAACATCTTCAGAAAGAAAACACAAAATAGTTTGCATAACCATGTATACTCTGGTAGAAATGATGAACACAGTGGGCTTTGTGTTTAATGGTTTCTACTTAGAAACTTTAGTTAAACACAAGCGCTTTTTATTACAGTGCTTTAAAAGCTGGGCAGCAGGTAGAGAAGGTAGCCCCAGGCTGGATCTAATCTGTGTTATATCACCCATTGTTAGCCACTAGCCAACTGTTGCAATTGAAATATAGCTAGCCCAAATGAAATGTGTTGCTATGATATAGTACCCATCATACTTGAGAGAGCTGGTAGGGGAAAAAAGGAATGTAAACGATCTCAATGTTTTTATTGATTACACGTTGAAATAAAACTTTGACTAATTGATAGTAAAAAACATTATTGAAATTAATTTTTCCCTTTTTTAAAACTTCATTGTGGAAGGCTAGGAAAACTTAAATTACACATGGGATTCACATTAAAATTCTATAGCATTACATATACTTCATATTGCATTTCTGTAACATGAGTATTGACTTCACTGGAATTCTTAGTGCATAGGGTCTAACATGTCATTGTCAATATGAGAGCAACTAGCTACACGTGGCACATATGTTGAAATGTAAATTTTAAAGTTAAAATAAAGGGCTGGAGAGATGGCTTAGTGGTTCAGGTTCTATTATACTCTTGCCATGGATCTGAGTTTGAGTCCCAGTGTTCATATTAGATGCCTCACAACCACTTGGAAGTTTAGCTCCAGGGAATCCAGAATCCTTTTCTGCATTCCAAGGGTACCTATATTCACATATGCATAGATACACACACACACACATCATTGAAAGAGACAATTAAACGCAACAGAAAAGTTAGATCCTCAGTTACACTAGTCACATGTCAAGTGATACAGTTTGGACATGACCATTTGGAAAAAAAAATCTGATATCTAAAATGCTCCAAATCCTAAACCAAATGGAAAATTTAAGTTAAGTCACAACCAGAACACAGGAGCACTAAAATGATGGTTTACAAGCCAGGCCTATGTGTGAGACTAATGGCACATGGAAGGACTTCATGTTCGGGTTTGTTCCAACCTCAATATATCCCAGTACATATTGAAAATAATCCAATATCTGGAAAATTCTATCCAAATACTCCTGGCCCCAAACATTGTGGATATTTAGCCAGAAGGCGTACAAGGGTAGCGGACCCTGCAAAGAGAGGAGGCACATTACCCTGAGAAGCTCCACTCAGAGGACAGATCCAGCTGTGCACATCACCAGGAAGGACCAGGACTGATGACAGTCCCTTTTCTCCCTGATGAAATGGCCGGGAGAGCAAAGCCAATCAAAGGTAAAACTCTGCAGGCGGTGACATGTGACAAGGGGGATCGATACTTAGCTGGGTTTTTGTCCTTGGATGCTGTAATCTCACATTTTTGCTGAGCACACAGCTTCATGGGTGATGTTTAGGGTAACCACCTAATTTTGATGAATAGAAAAGATGATAATCAGGCAAAAAAAAACTATAATGAATCAGAGAATAAAAGAAATTGATTGTGAGTGCGTGTATGTGTGTGTGTGTGTGTGTGTGTGTGTGTGAGCATTTCTGCTAAGCATGGGTGAGAAGTCCTGGCTCCAACCCATTCAAACCCAACAACATCCATGTCTGCTTTAGCCACTCTCTGGGTGGGCAAAATTATTCCTCAGACTCTTTATTTGTTTTGGTGTTCAGAGACAGGATTTGTTCTTGGAACTAGGCTGGCCTTGATCTTGCCATCCTCCTGCCTCCCACTCTTGAGTGTTGGAATTACATCACAGGTGCCACTCCCATGTAAAAATACGAAGCCTATGTCCTCAGAACAACCAGCCAAAGTTATTCCTCCATTTTGTTTTGTGATGATGGAAACCAAACCAGGACCTTGTGAATGGCAGCCTAGTGTTCTACCACTGAGACCCCGCCCCAGCTCTTCTCTTTGTTTTTTGGGTTTTTTTTTTGGGGGGGGGTGAGGGGTGAGGGTGGTAGGAGGAAGAGTATAACCTCTTTCCCTCAGGACCAGAGAGCCCAGGCGTTCTTGGGGGAAATGTGAGGAAGTGGTAGGCAAAGGGATAAATGCTAGTGTTCTTCATTTCTTTCACAAGCACACTTATTTTGTAGTGTGTGTGTGTGTGTGTGTGTGTGTGTGTGTGTGTGTGTCCAAACATGTTTATTTGAATGTATTAAGGATAGACCTACAGAAATGCAAGTGTCAGGGTTTGCCCTCACTGAAACCCTGCATGGTACTAGTTCCTCATTCTTCACAGAAATAAACTGAGGCCAGGAGTGGAGCTATCCACTGCTCAAGCTCGGAAGCAGCTCAGCAGCCTAACTGGGAGAGGAAGCCCAGTCTCTGACGCTCACTTCTGATTTGTATCACAGCGGCTTTCCAGAGCAACTGGGATGGAGCCAGAGGGCTCCCTGCCCCTGCCTTGAACTTGGACATAAGTGGGTTAATATTTTAAGTTGACATAAACTTGGTTATAACTGGGTTAATGCTATAGTTTGGCATCGACTTGGATATAAACAGGTTAATGCTGTAGCTTGCTTCCCAGGCCATCGGATTGAGCCTAAGGGAGTCTCCGGGGACTCTGCTTACAAAGGCAAGAATATTCATCTTATCTCTGATACATGGCAGCCCCTATCCAGATTCCAGACTCGTCATCTGTGAAGCCGTGGGCATCCTGGCTCTAAACTGTTTGCTCTCTGCCAACCTAGCTTCACATGGCACTTCGGGGTAGTTTTCCTTCCTTTTTTTTTTTTATTTAAGATTTTATTGGGCAGAATATAAAATTTGAATGTTTTCATAAATGCTTAAGCATCTTTAGGGAGGCTAATTTATAGGATTTAAATGCAGTTGAAGCCCAGATTCCTCAGTGGTGGGGGGTTGAGGTTGTAGAACAGGAAACTGCTTGCTTTCGTTGCTCAAACTCAAGTATAAAAAATTAAACGGACTCAAAAATGCAAGCCAGGGAGAATGCCTGTAGGATGTGCATCTGAACGTGAGTGATGGCACAGGAGAGAGAGAAATGGGCTGCTTTGTTTTCTCTGTTCCCCTCTCTGCTGCTTCCTTCCACTGGAGCCTGGCAGAGAAACCCCGGACCTTGGAGGTGACCCAGCCTGGCCTTTCAGTGCAAGGCACAATACTATCACTTTGAAAAGTCACTTTTGTCACAGCTTCCTACCCAGCCCCTCCCTTGGGACTGCACCTCAGGGGTGGTGTGGCCCCAAGTGAGGAGCATGCATTGAGCAACGGTTTGGTTGTGCAACAGCCTGGCTGTCCTCTTGGCACACCCTCCCACGGAGCTCAGTGCAGCCAAAGAGCGGGGCAAGGTTCCCATGCTTCGGGATTTTTTTTTTGAGCCATATTTTGTTTCTATTTTCTATCTCTACTCTTGGTTTACATTTTTTTCCTTCTCCAAATGATGCCATAGCCTGGCCAGAAGTCCTCCCTCTTCTCTGTTTTCAGACTGAGCCAAGTGTGTATAAATGAGTAGGCATTTAGTACCACAGAGGGGCATTTTCTCTCTTCTCCTGTGACTTCAGGTACTCAGGCTCTCCCTCCATCCTCCATCCTCCGGTGCTCAGCAGGAATGGTAAGTGGGAGATCCTAAACTCCTCCTGCCCAGTTGTTTTTTAACTGTACACACTTGATACCATTCTGACCTTCAGATCAGGAGATTAGAAGTCGTGTAGCCACAGAACTAACATAGCCACCGAAATTTGAATTGTAATTACGCTGTGCCTGGACTCAGCTCACGCTCACCACAATCCTGAGACAGCGAAAGTCTGATAGATCCTGTAGTTTGCCCAAGGCACAGCCAGCATGAGCAGCCGCATGCAGATGCAAATGGGCCCATGCCCTCACAGTTCTCCTGGTGGGACATAAAAGAGCAATCTTGCCATCTCACAAAGGAGCACACTGACACAGAGAAAGTAATTCAACAGGACTTTTTTTTTTTTCCTTCTTCAAAATGGGTGTGCCAAGATCCAATCTAAGCTAGCAAACACACTCAACCAAAATGGCCTCTGCCTTTTATCCCTGATAAGCTATGATTGAGTCTCAGCCCAGTGGTGAGAGCTGTAACTCTCCTGATATCGGTGAACTAATGCAAAGTCCCAGGGAAAGGGGACGGTCAGGACATATGGCCCTTGCCATGCTAACTACTTTTCATAGGAAGGAAAGAAATGTTTCTCATATTCATGGGATAGAAACTCAACTTTACAGATGGTCTAAGACAGAAGGTGGTCCTGCATGTGGGCCTTCAGCCTTCCAGCGACACGAGGATAAGGTGAGTTAAGGTATCACTCATTACACGGAATTGTGTATCTGAAAGATCACTGCATCCATCCAGGATAGGCTTGACACGCTGTAAGAATAAGACTCTACGCCGGGCGGTGGTGACGCACGCCTTTAATCCCAGCACTTGGGAGGCAGAGGCAGGCGGATTTCTGAATTCGAGGTCAGCCTGGTCTACAAAGTGAGTTCCAGGACAGCCAGGGCTATACAGAGAAACCCTGTCTCGAACCTTCCCCACCCCCTGAAGTGCCAGTATCCTTGTACAGTAAAGGTGCACTCGTGATGAATCCAATTAAAAGCCCAAGCCAGATGGAATGGGCCCGAGTTTCACCATCCAGAATAAGGCACAGGAAGAGAGAAGCCTCCAGGCAGGCACTCCAGCTACTCCTGTTACTAAGCACGGGATTCTGTGTCTCCCCCGAACTCACACTGAAACCCTAACCTCCAAAGTGATAATAAGGATGCTCACCCTTAGAGGAGTGATCAGAGACGGATGAGGTCATGAGCGCCTCCTGACGGGATGGGGATGACGTCTATAAGAAGAGTCAGCAGAGGAGCCATTTGTTCTCTGTTCTCCGACGACTCCACCAAACAGCGGCCGGCCGGGTACAAGCCAGAAGCAAGGCCCTCCCTTGGAGCCAGACAGGTGACCCTTGTTGATTCTCCAGCCTGCAGAACAGTGAACAAAGAAGGTTCTGTTGCTCAAGCCTTAGCAGGCTGTACTGTTTTGTTCTGTTGGCTAGAAACAGGCTCACGCACACGGCTCCCCAGCAGTGGCACCCAGGCATCATGTGCCAGAGAACCCATTCCACCGTCCTGAGCCTGTCGCACTGCGCGGTTGCTTGAGAAACCACAGAAAACCCAAACCTTCGGCCACATTATCTTGGCCAGCAGGCAGGGCTACACTACTTAGCATGGTGGTACCTTTAGGAGGTAGCACCTACTAAGGCCTTAGGTCAGAAGTAGTGTGCCCCCTAAGGGGATAGTGCCATAAGACACCTTTCTCTTCCTCAGGTTTTCTTCTTTGTAATGAATGAGATGAACAGATTTGCTTCTCTCCCACTTGACTGTGGACGAGAACTTCTAAGACTGGGAGGCATGGCAGCTCCTTTCTCCTTGTCAGCCAGCGATTTCAGACATTTCTCTGTGGATGGAGGCCGACTAATACACACAGGAGAGACAAGGTGACAAAGTAGGACGTTATCCGTTCGGCAAAGGTCTATTGAGCCCTTATTAGGAGCTAAGTACCTTTCTGGCATCTCTCGGTGGCCAAAGCAGATGGTGATTTTTGCCTTCATAGTGCTTATGATCTACAGCGGAAAAACTGCTGGTGGGATAGCTCCATGGCTAGTCTGATCCCCAGAGCATAATGTGAGCTCTAGTAGTGAAATGGAAGGCAGAGATGGGAGATTCACCTAGAGCTTACAGTCCAATTATCCTGGAGAACACAGCATGGCAGAAACAAGAGAGACCATACCTTATCAAGGTGGAGAGAATGATCTCCCAGAAGTTATCTCTGACTTGCACAAGCATGCTATAGATAGAACATACCAACATTCACACAATAGTAGGAAAAAATAATTTTTAAAAGATTGCTATTTTCAGTTATATTTAGAAATATATATTTATACATATATATGCATATAACAACAATTAGTAAGAGAGGGCATGAACTTGAAAGAGAGCACGGGTGATGTACATAAGAGGGCTTGGAGGCAGGAAAGGGAAGGGAGAAATGATGAATATAATTTCAAAAATAAAAGAACAAATATTTAGAAAAATTGCTGTTTTAAAAATAATTTCAAAGATGTTTTCCTGGCTATAAATGTAATATTTGCTTATCCAATAAAAGTTGCAAAATATAACAAGTGCTTAAAACAGGAGCCTCATAGAAAATAATAATTGTTGTGCAGAAATAATACATTGCTGCTATAATTGTGTTACAACGTTGCAGTTTCTCTTTCCTGATTTTTTCCATTTAGAGTTGTCCCTAACTTTTTCTCATATCCCTAATGTGATTTTTAATGGCTTCATCTTGTTCCGGTCTGTAGCAATATCAGTTTCTTAAGCATTCTGGAGATATTTTACATTCAGTTGACTCGATTTGTCCTATGATAAGCAGTGTCTTGAGAAACAGCTTTGCACATGCCTCTTTGACTGCATCTCTGATCATGTCCTTATAATATAACCAGAGAAGTGCTAGCCTCCTCTACAAATGTTCAAGCTTGAGACAAATATTCCCAGAACATCAGCACCGATTTGCAGCTTCTCCTGTATTTGAAGAGACATGGTCTCACCAGTATTCAATACAAGAGTGTACCTAAGTTTTGCCAATTTGTTATACTGAAGCAGGGTTTTACATTTTGAGGTTGGTACATTTGCCTCGCTTGGTTAGGAATTATCAGGACTTGTTTAAACCTGAATAGTCTAATCCTGGCTCAGAAGTCAGAAGCGCTCTAACAGAACACACCACCGCTTTACAGCTCAGTTTTCTTTTCTGTCTAATGGTGACATTTATTCTGATGTCTTGGGTTATTGAGAAGGTTAAATACATTCAAGTTGTTGAATTATTAAACACTTTACCTGACATAGGATAATTGGTAGCTATGATTTACATATCTGACAATTCAAAATGTATCCACACATGGACAGCTTCAGTCTTTGAAAAATAATTCATTTATTCTTCAACAATTTCATATATGTATGGTCAGAATCAGCCCATTTCCCTCTCCTGTGTCCTTCCACTCCTTCAGGAATACTTCTTCCCAACATGCTCTGTCCTGGTTCTTCTTCTTCTTTTTTTTTCCTTAACCCACTGGGTTTAATTAGAGTTGATTTTATATGCATGGGTGTGGTCTTATTTATAAGGCCAAGGGCATCTTTCCACTGTGGGTTTTTCTTCTGTGGTTCAAGAAAACACAGATTTTACTTCAAAACAGGACAAAGAGACACATTGGCCAGGGACAGACCACCAAACACCCAGTGACTAACTGCACCATAGGGCTGCCTGCTATCAGAGATCATTAGCCTGGTGGTGGCTGGGCTCAGCGGGTTCACTCTATGCTGTGGTGTCAGGTCAAAGCTGTGGGCAGATTTACTGCCAGTGCACTTTCACATATGTTAATAATCCACTGGCTCAAACAAGTCACAGGACACAGTCCAATGTTACCTGAGGAGTCTCCTCCTACCTTGTGTGGGGAGGAGTGGATATTTGTTAAACGATTGGTCACAATGGGTGTCCCCTGCACCTGATAGGGCTACGTAATAAGACAGGTAGACAGAAAGTGTCTTTGAGACATGTTAGGTGTGTGTGTGTGTGTGTGTTTGTGTGTGTGTGTCAGAGAGAGAGAGAGAGAGAGAGAGAGAGAGAGAGAGTGATATATATAGAGATAGCATGTTTGTGTTCAGAAATTGGGTTCTTAATTTCTGAGACTCCCCTCAATAAATCCTTGTAAATTTTCTCCTGTTTGAGCCTTAGTAGCTACTTCCCTTGGGACTGATTTTAAGGCACACCATCTTCAGCTTGACTACAAAATTGGAAACAATAGCGTCTTCCACAGCCCCAGCCTCACACAGCTCTTCCTGTTTGGGTGTTTTAGCCCTTTCAGGATTGTCTGATGGCTTTATTGCATTTCCTTCCACTACAATAGCAAGCCCCTAATTATGATCTACCAATCAGAGGAACAGCCTTCACCGGAAACGTGTGAGAGAGCCCACTGCTGTCTTATTAAAAGCGGAGCAGAGATGAGATCAGGCTTGTGAGACGTTGTCCAGGAGGCCTGGCAACAGACTGGGAGCAGCCATCTGAGGCCCAAGCGTGACTCATGAACTCCAAACCCACTTACAGAAGCTTCCGGTGAAATCAAACTGATTGTGAGCAACGGGATTGGCGCTGATCAGATGGAGATGGAACCTCGCTCACAAGAGGAAATGTGTATTCTAGTGGCTTTAGTACCATATGTAGCTAGCTTCCCTCTAAGTGTCCTTGGAGACCAAGTGTTTAGGACACAGACAAGAGAAGATCCTCTCTGATCTGTGAGTTTGCTTGCCTCTGCAGATGGCTGACGTATCACTGCCAGTAACATCATCTCCCCTCTTTTCCAGGTGTGTGATGATTTTTTTTTTAACAAACCCATCTGGAATTTTGACCCTTCTCTGTTACTCTCGCTGGTACTCGGGCGGCTGAACAGTCTCATGGCTCTCCAAGTGACAGGTGCCTTTGATGTTATCCAAGGTGCTCTGTTTGCTTCAGGAAAAGCAGTTGTATTTCTCAACGTCTTAAAAATACAAACCAAGGAGAGCGGTAGTGAAGAAACTGCTCTCAATACTTAGTCCTCAGCTTCACTGGATGCAGCGTGATGGAGATTAGTGGCCTTGGAACCTTGGCTTTTCAATGGAATCATGGGAAGTTATGTGGTTTGTAAATACACACACACACACACACACACACACACACACACACACACACACACACGGTTATTTGAGTGTTTTGGAGGAAATAACTGTCTGTAATTCTGTCTCAAAACTTTTTTTTTTCTTTTGGTTTTCCACACCAATTTTCTCCGTGTAGCCCTGGCTGTCATCTAACTTACTCTGTAGACCAGGCTGGCCTTTGATCGCATAAAGATCTGCTTATCTCTGCCTTCCAAGTGATGGGATTAAAGGCGAGCATCACAACCACCTACTGGTGTGTGCGTCTTTTTTTTTTTTTTAAATCTATGGCCAGAGTTGCTCTCTCTGTTTTTCCCAAACAGGGTCTAGATAAACTTGCTTAGTAACCTTTCAACCCCAAACAATGGTTCTTTTTAAAGTCTCAGCATGGCTGATATTTGAGCATGTTGACAGGCTGGCTTCAGGATTTCAACATTGATTGGCAGGCCCTTCAGCCATGTCCTGCTTCTGTTACCTAGAATAGACCATTTAATCTCTCCACATCTCAGTTCCTCCCCATGAAAATGAAGAACCTCTGGGGCCAACCTGTGGAAAGTGAGACCCCTGCTTGCTTGTGTATGCTGGTTGACGGGCCCGTGTGATCATGGCAGTGGGCCGTGTCCACAGCCTGACCTCACCGCTGCTGGCTTCCGTCTTCAGCACCCACTTCTAGTTTTGTTGCCTGAGGGCCTCACATAAAATGTGAAAAGAGAAGGGTAGAGATTTAGCATTCAGTCAACGAGGACTGGGTTTCATAGAAAATGGGCCTGCCCTACAGCCAGAAATTTGATTTTAGATATGGCTTCCACAGCTCCACAGTTGCCATCAACATGGACTCTCAGTTGGCCACACTATGAGCCAGCTCCGAGCTCCGAGCTCCGAGCTCCGAGCTCCGAGCTCCGAGCTCCGAGCGGCACATCTTTCCTTGGCTTTCCTCCCCCGTTGTCTCTACTTGCTTACTTCTGTTTCCATGCAGCCAAGTCCTTGTCTCAATTTCTGTCAGCAGACCCTACATAAGCCTACATAAGAAAGTGCTCAGTGAGTTCCAGGACAGCCGGGGCTCTGCAGAGAAACTCTGCCTTGGACCATACCCTGCCCCCCAAAAGCAAGAAAGAGCAAGTGCTAGGTAGATATTTGTAATTATTGCTATTTGCAGGAGAACTTCTTCATTCCATGTGTTTGACCCAAAACTCAACATTTTAAAATTTGAGTTTAAAGATACATATGCAGAAAAATGTTGACTTAGACATTCACCAAATCCCATACCATCAGACTGTTCCCAGAGTCAGAAACTCGTGATTTCTACACATCCCTCCCATCCATCCCTTCTTATGCCATGCACTGTTAAGGGCAGACTCAATCTACATTCCATCTTTAGGTTGGGAAGGAGCATGTTCTGGGTGTGATGCATCTCTTGCACTTCTTTGAGCACCCGGTATAACACCCTGAATGTATGAGATCAATAATAAATATGAAGGATGGATTTCTAAGAGAGGTGCAGACTAATTACTAAAGACTTATTACTTACTTCTAAAATTCTTCTACCAGAGCACTTAGCTGCCCCCTCTGTCTTAACTAGGCTTGTGCCTGCCAGTCATATTAGTCCACTCTACATAAGTACAACAAAATAGTCGAGGCTGGATAACTTTATAGGGAGTTTATTTTGACCCACTTGTCTGGAGGTGCAATGCTGAGACCGTAGGAGGTGATGGCTTTCTTAGCAGCAGTCTCAGTGATAAGCGCTTCAGTGACAGAAGGCAGGAAGGATGTGTCTCCTTGCTTCCCCATTCTCTTCTGAGAAAGCCACCACATCCAACCCCAAAGCTCTGCCCTGATAAGCTTCTCTAACTCTAATCACACCCCAAAGGCCCTGTCTTAAAATGCCACATTTAGGAGTGTGGGGAGATAGCTAATCCCATAAAACACTTCCCACACAAGCACAAGGACCCAAGTGTGGATTTCCAGAATGCAAGTAAAAATCTAGATGCGGTAGTGTTTATCTGGAAACAAACAAATAGCCAAATTGGTGAACTCTAGGTTCAGGGGAGCAGTGGGAGGACCCTGTCTTATAAAAAAAAGTGGAGAGCAATGGGAAAAGCAAAATAAACCAACCTGACATCAACCTCTGTCTCCTTATCTACTTACATGTACACATACACTACTCTCCTGTTACCACAAGCTCAAACCTACAGGAACACAAATAGACACATATACCACACATATGCACACACACCAGATACCACAGTCAGATGAAGTTTCTATGCTCCTGATACTCTTGGTTGGGGTTAAACTCTGGTAACAGGAACTTTGGAGGGGTAAATTATATTTAAACCAAAGCACCAATCTATAGATTGAGAAGACACTTTGCATACTGAAAACCACATGACTCATCTACTTTGAACTTAACAAGAGCTTGAAGAACTGAATGTGCACATGAGATTTGTAGAGCCATCGGCACCAACCATTTGGGTTGTGGCCCCTGTTGCATCAGGCCTCTATTTCTAGTCAGTACTGATTTGTGAGGTAATCTGGAGCCTAGGAAGCAGCCGGGCACCAGGGTGTGGTATGAGAAGCTCTGGGGTGTCAGACCTATTTATCAGCCAGTCCTGAAATGCTTCATCCTCTCTTGAGTGAACTGTTGCATTGGCTTGCCCTGTGTGAATCTCAGGCATGGTTGCTGTGATTGACTTGATGTCCTTCAAACTCTTCCATAACTCCCTTTTGCCCTCAAACACCAGCAGCTGCAGCACGTTTGAGTGGGACTAAGGTTCTACTCATCCTGTGAGCCTGGAGCTCTTCCCCAAAGTCAGAGCCAAAGGCTTAGCCCAGCATTGGCCTTGCCTTTGCCTTTGCTGGCACTAGGCTGTGAGCTCTAAGCCAACTGGCCTACACACTCAGCTTCTAGCATTACCACTGCCCCATCTCTTCCACCTTGGAAATTTTCATTGCAATTACTCTGGATTTTCACAGCGATGGCACTCATGTTTATGTGGCCGTAACTCGATTGTTGCTGGGTGGGTTGGCACACCTCTCCAGATGGACTTGCACAGGGTAATGTCCAACTTCCAATTCCGTTTTACATTCCATCACTCTCCTGGCTTGGCCATTAGGCCACACACTTTGCCAAGGTGGCTTTATGATGTGTATCCTGGACTGTATTCCCCTTTGTGTATGTAGCTCTGCTTCCTGGAATTATTATTTCTGGTGGAACTTGGGCTCATTTTTGGCTGCTTATTATTTTTCCAGCTGTACTATTTTATTCCTTTGACATTTCATGAAGCTTTATGAAAGAAACCCAAGGTGGGCTCCTGAGTTTCACAGACACATGCCACAAAGGCATGTGGGAATGGACTAAACTTGGTCCTAAGGGTTTTGTGAAAGTCTTCTCTGAAAACCATGGCAGCATCGGAGTCATTAATGCTAGCTCTAATTTTGAAGGTGGGTGTTATGGAGCAAGTGGTATGCTAAGCACCTCATTTCCATCTCATAGCCAAGTCTGTCTTACAGGAGGTCTCAGCCTACATTTTATAAGTATAAGAAAAATAGGTTCATAAAGGCTGGGGCTGTGAAGATGGCCGGGATTTGATCAAAAGATGGTTGTGGTGGCACTTTTGTAATCCCAGGTCTAGGAAGATGGAGACAAGAGGCTCCCTGGGGCTTGCTGGCCAGACAGTGGTCAAATCAGTGAGCTCCAGGTTCAATGAGAAACTGTCTCAAATATGAAGGACACAAGTGGTTCAGGAAGACAATGGCTAGTGACCTTTACCCTCCACATACAAATGCAGATGTGTGCATACATATGCATATAACATAAACACACATGTACACACATACAAAATAGAAAGAAGGACAGATATAGAGTTAGGTAGGTTGTAGATAGATAGATTGATAGATGATAGATAGATAGATAGATAGGCTAAGACTAAGTACCCAAGGACATACAATGAAATAGTATAGTCAGGCTTTTTGAGTGATTCCAGATTTCTTGCTTTCAAACATTATGTAAATCTGCTCCTGTCCCTGCTTGAACCTGACCATCTGTGACTTTCCATCACTGGTAGAATAGAACCTACAACCCCCAAACCTGGCCAAATGTTCCTGCCAAATACTCTGCTTTTATTTGTAACCTTGATCTCATTCCTATTCCCACAATCCTTAGCCTCAGCAGCAGCTCATGAGGAACATACCAAGCTAAATTATCTGAACTTGTCCTCTGGGCAGTGGGAAGCCATGGAAGACTTATGCAGATTCAGTGGGACAGAAGTCCAGACCAGAGGTATTTGTGGCAACCCAGGCATAGATGTGCAGGGGTCTGAACTTAGGGATTGATAGAAGAAAGAGAGAGAGAGAGAGAGAGAGAGAGAGAGAATTCAAAGGACAAATCTTTGTGGGCGATGATGGGGGAAGTACAAGGGCTGACTACACTTCTAGTCAGATTTCTGCCTTACCCAAGATGGAGGACATAATATTAGCTTTGCATATGTGTGTGTTTGTATTTTGTGATATGTGTGTGTGCATGTATGTGCATGCATGTGAAGGCCAGAGCAAATGTCTGCTTCCATCTGTGCTCTTCGCTTTACTGCCATGTGACAAAACCTTTCCTGGGGAGACACAACATCTCTTTACCCCAGACAGAGAGCCCACAACTGACTAAAGCAGAGATATGACTGAAGTCCAACTTAGTGAAAGGTTTATTATGCTTATTTACAAGAATATGGGTGAGGGGTTACTTACTGGGGCAGAAATGACTCAAACATAGATAGGCACATTGCCAAAGTCCACCTCAGAATGGGTGACAGATCTCCCTAACTGGGAACCTGGAGCTCACTGTAGAGCCTGCCAGCAGATCAACAGGTTGAACAATGTCTTTTCCAGGTGCCTTCATTGCCAGCTTCTAAACCCCTTCTGGGCTGCTGGGCAGGCAGGCTCTGCTTCTCCCAGGCAACTGTTCTAGTCTGTGAGTCTTCTTTGCAGCTCAGCTTTCTTTCTTGTGTCTGAGGGGTATTCTCGGCCATTATACTATTCTTATGGGGTGGAGCCTAGTGAATTTAGTCAGTTTCAGGGACTTCCTGAAACTATTTTGAGTTCTTTACCTTGCCATGTAAAGAGCTTTCCCATAGGATGGAATCTCTGAGGAAACAGTTATCAGCAGTCTCTTTTGGCCAGTGAGATCCACCTGCCTTGACTCCCTTATGTATTTCAGACTTGCATGACTAACTAAGTGCCTGGTTCAAGCACTCTTACGCACTAAGCTATCTCCTTGGCACCAATTCTAGCTACTTTTATGGAGTCTCTGTGAAGGTCTAACAGAAGCAAATGATGTTATTTAGTTCTACTGTGTTTTTACCCTATAGCTTTGAAGAGTCCTGAACATTGTAAAATAATTTTCCTTCCTTGTCCTCTTTGAACATTTTCTTCCACACTGGGCATGGCAATTTGCTAAAAACTTGGCAAACAACAACAACAAAAACAACAAACAATACCCCCCCCCAAACCCCACCACCAACGAAAGTCTCCTTCCTCCTCCATAATTGAACTACCACCCATGTAGCATCAATCCCAGATTAAGTGATCAAACGGCACCTGAAATTAAGCTTTTAAACAACAAAAAAAATCAATCAAGCCCAAAGAATTTAGCTCAAAATGAAGAGGTGTTTAAAAGAAGTAGACTGAACAATACTGAGAAAAACAATTTAAATTATTAAAGTGGGGTTTTCATAGTTCTGGAGAAATGCTCCAATAATGTCAGATTAAAAATATAAATCTACTCACCTTCCACAATGTTTTCACGAGGCTTCTTTTTAAGGCTGACTGTACGTGTTTGTTTATGAATGAGTTTGTTACCTGCGGAAGAGAAACAGCCCTGGGCATGGAGGACGAGTTCCCTGCCATTTGTCACTAACTGGTGCTCTCCTGTGACTTCTGGTTTGTTGGCTAATTAATCCATAAACATCCCACTGAAATGGCGAGGGCATTCAATTTTGTGTTTTTTTTTTTTTTTTTTTTAATTCAAGTGAAAAATGCTCTTGTGGTTGAAAAAGATGGTTCCTTTCTTCTCAATTCATTTTATCCTTCCTCTGCTTCCTGACTCTGTGGGCATGTTTGTAATACAGAAATTATGACATTAAAATCACTTTCATGTCAGTGAACTTTGATGTCTGTAATAGAAGGTCAAGAGGTCTTGAAGGCAGAATTAGTGAAATGGAGAAATGGGGCGGGGCAAGTTCTTAATTCAGTGACCTTCAAGAGGATCCATTCGGCTACAAAACAAGGAACCCTAAGGGGTCATGTGCTGACACAGGAAATAAAAGCATTACATCAGCACTGTTCCAGAGAAATGCATTGTGAGGCCTGTACATAAGCCACAGAGTGAGATTTAAAGTTTTCTAGTAACTACACTTTTAAAACATTATGTATGCACACACACACCCACAGCACACACACATGCACATGCATACACACACACACACACATACACACACACACACACACCACAATTCACATGTGGAGATCAGGAAACAACCTACAGGAGCTAGTCCTCTCCTTTTACCATGAGGGGCTTGGGGACTGAACTTAGGTCATGATGCTTGGCAGCCAGTGCCTTTATCAGCTGAGCGGTCTTGTCAACTTAGCTACATTTAAATAAAGTGATGAAAGGCATATATGTTTTAATATTAAATTTTACCATGTGATCAAAGTAAAATTATTGTCTTTTCATGCTCTTTTTTGGTACTCAGTCTTTAAAACCTACTTTGCATATTATGTTTAAGGCACCAGCCATTCAGAGTAACCACACTTCAAGTGTTTATTGCAATTAAATGAAGCTTAGCTTAAAGATACGATATTCTACACTGGAGGTCCGTAAAATTGAAAGACTATGCTCTCTTCTTGTCCTTTGCTGATGGGTAGGATATACACTCCTGATTAGTTTTATGTCAACTAGACACAAGCAAGAGTCATTTGGAAGAGGGACACTCTGTTAAGAAAATGCCTCCTTCAGATTGCTGTAAGCAAGTTTGTAGTGCCATTTTGCTTTTGATTACTTGATGTGGGTGGTCGATGCGGGGAGGTGTGGGTGTGGGGCATGCCACTTCCAGGCAAGTGGTCCTGAGCTGTAAAGAAGCTTTGAGCAAGCCACGAGGAGGAGGGCAAGCACGAGCAGAGATTCACCAAGGCCTCTGCTTCAGCTCTTGTCCCTTCATGATGGACTGTGATCAGGATGTATAAACGGAAGTAAATCTTTCTCTCCCTAAGTTGCTCTTTGTCCTGAGTTTTATCCCAGCAACAGAAATCCCTACTATACCCTGTACTCATAATGAATCCCTACACTCATAAGGAAAGAAAAAGTAGAAATAGGACACAGCTTCTGGGACAGGCCTTGTTTTGGGGCTGCAGACATCCAGGCACCTTCCCTGCCAGAGGAGAGGTGGCCTCCTGGGAGGGCTGTGATCCCCAGAGCAGGTGAGAGAGCCATCTTGTCTCCCTGGTCTCTCTGAGACCAGTGTGCTTAGATCATCTCTCGGACTGCAGAGCGTGAGAGAGCAGACTGCAGAAGCACACAGCTTCTGGGACAGGCAGAAGCGACACACCTTCTGGGACAGACCCCTGTTTCAGGCTCCAGAAATCTGGTCACTTTCCCTGCCAGAGGAGAGGTGACCACCTGGGAGGGCTCTGACCTCCAGAGCAGGTGAGGGAACCATCTTGTGTCTTGGGTCCCTCAGAAACCAGTCTGTGCAGGTGAGCTCCCAGACTGGAGAGGCAACCCATCTTCTGGGACAGGCCCTGTTTCAGGCCTTCATCTTCAGCCAGGAGGCAGGTCTGAACGCCAGACCTCTGTGTACCTTCCCTGCAAGAGGAGAGCTTTCCTGAAAAGATTACTCTGACCACTGAGACTTAGAAGAGAGCTGGACTCCCAAGACAGCTGACAAAGGCTAACATTATCACAGGAGGAACAGGCTCCAGCCAGAGACAACTATAACAACTAACACCAGAGATTACAAGATGGTGAAAGACAAATGTAAGAATCTTACCAACAAAAACCAAGACCACTCACCATCATCAGAACCCAGCACTCCCACCTCAGCCAGTCCTGCTTACCCCTACATACCCGAAAAGCAAGATTCGGATTCAAAATCATATCTCATGATGCTGGTAGAGGACCTTAAGAAGGGCATTAATAACTCACTTAAAGAAACACAGGAGAACACTGCTAAACAGGTAGAGCCCTTAAAGAATCACAGGAAAACACTGCTAAACAGGTAGAAGTCCTTAAAGAGGAAACACAAAAAAATCCCTTAAAGAATTACAGGAAAACACAACCAAACAGGTGATGGAATTGAACAAAACCATCTAAGACCTAAAAAGGGAAGTAGAAACAATAAAGAAAACCCAGAGTGAGACAACTCTGGAGATAGAAACCCTAGGAAATAAATCAGGAACCATAGATGTGAGCATCAGAAACAGAATACAAGAGATGGAAGAGAGAATCTCAGGTGCAGAAGATTCTATAGAGAACAAGGGCACAACAATCAAAGAAAATGCAAAATGCAAAAAGATCCTAACTGAAAACATCCAGGAAAGCCAGGACACAATGAGAAGTCCAAACCTATGGATAATAGGAGTAGATGAAAATGAAGATTTTCAACTTAAAGGGCCAGCAAATATTTTCAACAAAATTATAGAAGAAAACTTTCCAAACCTAAAGAAAGAGATGCCCATGAACATACAAGAAGCCTACAGAACTCCAAATAGACTGGACCAGAAAAGAAATTCCTCCTGACACCTAATAATCAAAACAACAAATGCACTAAATAAAGACAGAATATTAAAAGTAGTAAGGGAAAAAAGTCCAGTAACATATAAAGGCAGGCCTATTAGAATTACACTAGTCTTCTCACCAGAGACTATGAAAGCCAGAAGATCCTAGACAGATGTTATACAGACCCTAAGAGAGCACAAATGCTAGCCCAAGCTGCTATACCCAACAAAACTCTCAGTTATCATACATGGAGAAACCAAAGTATTCCATGAGAAAACCAAATTCACACAATATCTTTCCATGAATCTAGACCTTCAAAGGATAATAACAGGAAAACACCAACACAAGGACAGAAACTACACCCTAAAAAAAGCAAGAAAGTAATCCTTCAACAAACCTAAAAGAAGACAGCCGCAAGAACAGAATCCCAACTTTAACAACAAAAATAACAGGAAGCAACAATTACTTTTCTTTAATTTCTCTTAATATCAATGGACTGAATTCCCCAATAAAAAGACATATACTAATAGACTGGCTACACAAACAAGACCCAACATTTTGCTGCTTACAGGAAACCTACCTCAGGGAAAAAGACAAACACTACCTCAGAGTGAAAGGCTGGAAAACAATTTTCCAAGGAAATGGTCTGAAGAAACAGGCTGGAGTAGCCATTCTAATATCGAATAAAATTGACTTTTAACACAAAGTTATCATAAAAGACAAGGAGGGGCACTTCATAGTCATCAAAGTTAAAAGCTTCCAAGATGAACTCTCAATTCTGAATATCTATGCTCCAAATGCAAGAGCAGCCACATTCATTAAAGAAACTTTAGTAAAGCTCAAAGCACACATTACACCTCACACAATAATAGTGGGAGACTTCAACACCCCAGTCTCACCATTGGACAGATCCTGGAAACAGAAACTAAACAGAGACACATGGACACTAACAGAAGTTATGAAAGAAAGGGATTTAATAGATATCTACAGAACATTTTATCCTAAAACAAAAGGATATACTTTCTTCTCAACACCACATGGTACATCTTTCAAAATTGATCATATAATCAGTTAAAAAATAGGCTTCAACAGATACATAAATATTGAAATTATCCCATGCATCCTATCAGATTACCATGGACTAAGGCTGATCTTCAATAACAGCATAAATAATAGAAAGCCAGCATTCACGTGGAAACTGAACAACACTCTATTCAATAATACCTGGGTCAAGGAAGAAATAAAGAAATTAAAGACTTTTTAAAGTTTAATGAAAATGAAGCCACAACATACCCTAACGTATGGGACACAATGAAGGCAGTCCTAAGAGGAAAACTTATAGCCCGAGTGCCTCCAAAAAGAAACTAGAGAGAGCACACACTAGCAGCCTGACAGCACACCTAGAAGCTCTAGAACTAAAGGAAGCAAATTCACTCAAGAGGAGTAGACGGCAGGAAATAATCAAACTCAGGGCTGAAATCAACCAAGAGGAAACAAAAAGAACTATTCAAAGAATCAACCAAACCAGAAGCTGATTCTTTGTTTGAGAAAATCAACAAGATAGATAAACCCTTAGCCAGACTAACTAGAGGGAACAGCAACAGCATTCTAATTAACAAAATCAGAAATGAAAAAGGAGACATAACAACAGAACCTGAAGAAATCCAAAACATCATCAGATCCTACTACAAAACTGGAAAACCTGGATGAAATGGACAACTTCCTAGACAGATACCAGGTACCAAAGTTAAATCAGGATCAGATTAATGATCTAAAGAGTCCCATTTCTCCTAAAGAAATAGAAGCAGTCATCAATAGTCTCCCAACCAAAAAAAGCCCAGGACCAGATGTGTTTAGTGAGGAGTTCTATCAGACCTTCAAAGGAGACCTAATTCCAACTCTCCTCAAACTATTCCACAACATAGAAACAGAAGGTACTCTACCCAATTCATTCTATGAAGCCACAATTACTCTGATACCTAAACCACAGAAAGATCCAACCAAGAAAGAGAACTTCAGACCAATTTCTCTTATGAATACCCATGCAAAAATACTCAATAAAACCCTCGCAAACTGAATCCAAGAACACATCCAAACGATCATCCATCATGACCAAGTAGGCTTCATCCCAGGGATGCAGGAATGGTTTAATATATGGAAATCCATCAACATAATTCACTATATAAACAAACTCAAAGACAAAAACCACATGATCATCTCTTTAGATGCTGAGAAAGCATTTGACAAAATCCAATACCCATTCATGATAAAAGTCAGGAATTTGAGGCCCATACCTAAACATAACAAAAGCAATCTACAGCAAACCAGTTGCCAACAGAAAACTAAATGGAGAGAAACTCGAAGCAATCCCACTAAAATCAGGGACTAGACAAGGCTGCCCACTTTCTCCCTACCTATTCAATATAGTACTTGAAGTCCTAGCCAGAGCAATTTGACAACAAAAGGAGATCAAGGGGATACAAATAGAAAGGAAGATGTCAAATTATCACTCTTTGCAGATGATATGATAGTGACCCTAAAAATTCCACCAGAGAACTCCTAAACCTGATAAACAGCTTCAGTGCAGTAGCTTGATATAAAATTAACTCAAACAAATCAATAGCCTTTCTCTACACAAAGGATAAATGGGTTGAGAAAGAAATTAGGGAAACAATACCCTTCACAATAGTCACAAATGTTATAAAATACCTTGGTGTGAATCTAACTAAGGAAGTGAAAGATCTGTATGATAAGAACTTCAAGTCTCTGAAGAAAGAAATTGAAGAAGATCTCAGAAGATGGAAACATCTCCCATGCTCATGGGTTGGCAGAATTAATATAGTCAAAATGGCTATCCTGCGGAAAGTAATCTACACATTCAATGCAATCCCCATCAAAATTCCAACTCAATTCTTTACTGAGTTAGAAAGGGCAATTTGCAAATTCATCTGGAATAATAAAAAACCCAGGATAGCAAAAATTATTCTCAACAATAAAAGAACCTCTGGTGGAATCAACATCCCTGACCTCAAGCTGTACTACAGAACAAATGTGATAAAAAACTGCATGGTACTGGTCCAACAACAGACAGGTAGATCAATGGAATAGAATTGAAGACCCAGAAATGAATTCACACATCTATGGTCACTTGATCTTTGACAAGGGAGCTCAAACCATCCAGTGGAAAAAAGACAGCATTTTCAACAAATGGTGCTGGCACAACTGGCGGTTATCATGTAGAAGAATGTGAATTGATCTATTCTTATCTCCTTGTACAAAGCTCAAGTCTAAGTGGATCAAAGAACTCCACAGAAAACCAGAGACACTAAAATTTATAGAGGAGAAAGTGGGGAAAAGCCTCGAAGATATAGGCACTGGGGAAAAATTCCTAAAGAGAACAGCAATGGCTTGTGCTGTAAGATCAATAATTGACAAATGGGACCTCATGAAATTGCAAAGCTGCTGTAAGGCAAAAGACACTGTCAATAAGACAAAAAGGCCACTAACAGATTGGGAAAGGATTTTTACCAATCCTAAATCTGATAGGGGACTAATATCCCATATATACAAAGAGCTCAAGAAGCTGGACTCCAGAATTTCAAATAATCCCATTAAAAATGGGGTACAGAGCTAAACAAAAAATTATCAAGTGAGCAATACCGAAGGGCTGAGAAGCACCTGAAAAAATGTTCAACATCCTTAATCATCAGGAAAATGCAAATCAAAACAACCTTGAGATTCCACCTCACTCCAGTCAAAACGGGTACGATCAAAAATTCAGTTGACAGCAGATATTGGCAAGGATGTGGAGAAAGAGGAACACTCCTCCATTGTTGGTGGGAATGCAAGCTGGTACAACCACTCTGGAAATCAGTCTGGTGGTTCCTCAGAAAATTGGACATAGTACTACCGGAAGATCCAGCAATATCTCTCCTGGGCATATATCCAGAATATGTTCAAATTGGTAATAAGGACACATGCTCCATTATGTTCATAGCAGCCTTATATATAGTAACCAGAAGCTGGAAAGAACCCAGAAGTCCTTCAACAGAGGAATGGATACAGAAAATGTGGTACATTTACACAATGGAGTACTACTCAGCTATTAAAGCAATGGATTTATGAAATTCTTGGGCAATTGGATATATCTGGAGGATAACATCCTTAGTGAGGTAACCCAATCACAAAAGAAGTCACTTGATATGCACTCACTGATAAGTGGATATTAGCCCAGAAACTTAGAATACCCAAGATACAATTTACAAAACACAAGAAAATCATTAAGAATGAAGACCAAAGTGGGATACTTCATTCCTTCTTAGAATAGGGAACAAAACACCCATGGAAGGAGTTACAGAGACAAAGTTTGGAGCTAAGATGGAAGGAAGGACCATCCAGAGACTATCCCACCCGGGGATCCATCCCATAATCAGCCACCAAACCCAGACACTATTGCATATGCCAGCAAGAGTTTGCTGAAAGTATCCTGATATAGCTTTCTCAAGTGAGGCTATGCCATTGCCTGGCAAATACAGAAGTGGATGCTCACAGTCCTCTATAGGATGGAACACAGGGCCCCCAGTGGAGGAGCTAGAGAAAGTTCCCAAGGAGCTGAAGGGGTCTGCAACCCTATAGGAGGAACAATAATATGAACTAACCAGAACCCCCAGAGCTTGTGTCTCTAGCTGCATATGTAGCAGAAGATGGCCTAATTGGCCATCATTGGGAAGAGAGACCCCTTGGTCTTGCAAACTTTATGTGCCCAGGACAGGGGAACTCCAGGGCCAAGAAGTGGGTGTGGGTGGGTAAGGGAGAAGGGCAGGGGGAGGGTATAGGGTACTTTTGGGATAGCATTTGAAATGTAAAGGAAGAAAATATCTAATAAAAAATAAGAAAAAAGAAAATGTAGAAATATATCTATGACAAAACTGTGCAAGGGGTTGTCCTCTTGGTAAACTGCATGTTACTGCCCCATATCCAGTACTTGTTCTTTGGTTTCAGGACTGGCCACAGGCATGAGGAATTACATTGTTAATGGGACATACAACTTGACTCAAGGAGCAATATAAAATAAATAACAAGTTTCAAGTCATACAAAGTGAAGGGTAAGGGGCTGGGGTAGAGAGATGGCTCATCAGATAAGAGCACTAACTCCTCTTTCAGAGATCCTGAGATCAATTCCCAGCAACCACATGTGGCTTCCTATCATCTGTAGCAGGATCTGATGCCCTCTTCTGGTGTGTCTGAATATATATATATATATATATATATATATATATATATATATATATGCATAAAATTTCTATCATTTTGGATAGTGCAAAATATTTGTTAGCAGACTTAAGCCAATTTCTCTCCTGAAATCCTATGACTACATTAAATATGAATTACATGAAGTCATTTCCTAGCAGTGTTAGCTTGACAATTTAAACACATGCAATCTCTCGCTGTCTCTCTCTCACTGTCTCTCTCTCTCTCTCTCCACACACACACACACACACACACACACACACACACACACACACCACCAGCAGCTAAAGAACGACTTTAATTTCTAGCAGGGAACTCTCTCAGATTCAGTGGCTTTGGGGAGTGGGAGCTGCAACCCAGAAATCTTTTCCTGGGAGTAGAATTGTACTAAACGTTGAAATTAACTTTTGTTTGTTGAGCATTTCTATGATCATAACTCAAATCTAGTGGCCCCATCATCTTTGAAGCTGCAGATAAGTTCTGTGTCTTATGGTCTTATGAACTGGGCTTGTTTACTGTGGTAAGTAACTTGATGTATGGCTGTTGAGAATGTTTTCCCTCCCTCCCTCCCTCCCTCCCTCCCTCCCTCCCTCCCTTCCTCCTTTCCTTTCTTTTTTCTTCTTTTCTTTTCTTTTCTTTTCTTTTCTTTTCTTTCTTTCTTTTTTTTTTTTTTGAGTCTCAGAGTCTTCATTTGTGTCACAGAGACATTACTGTCTGTCTTCAGAGGTTGTTGTAAAGGTTAGATGTGACCATGAGAGTGCCATGCCTGAAGCAGACACCGCCTAGTGCCATCCTCCTGCAGCTTTCTGGAGGATGCTAAGTGAGATTCCGCTGTTCTGGTCAGGGTTTGCTATAAGGCCACGAATAGTAATGTTATCGCCTTGTAACAAAAGACTTTTTGGTGAAAGCAATAATCCAATGAATGTACACAGTCTTCTGGTTAGTAACCTAGACGCAGCTTAGAGGAGCACATGGACTTAAGGCAATCATGGCTTCCACTGGGGCTGGGGGCTCATTTGAAGGTCTAACTGGGAAGGTCAATTGCTCTTAACTGCTAAGTCATCTTTTTAGCTCCATGATAATAGGCTTTCCTAAAAAAAAAAAAAAAAAGGGTCTAATGCCCAAACAATGGAAATTGCGTAAAGTTTTGGGGCTTTAAAACTCTCTGAAGCTCATGGTCTCCTCAGTGTTCTTAGATCTCAGGATGAAATGTCTGCTCCTCTAGTGGCTCCAGGAACCACCATCCTGAGAATCACTCCCCAGTTTGTTAGAAATGCAGACCTGTTGAATTGAAGTGAGCTTTTTAACGGGGTCGCCAAGCCTGCCTGATGCATTTTGGAGTTTGAGAAGCAATGGTCGTATTTCGCTGTCAACAATGAAAAAAAGTTTTCTCCTAAGAACCGGTTCTTCAAACTTCTTTCTTCCATCTAGGCTCTAGGGAGATGGTGACTCTCGCATCCCTGCAAGATGCAGGAAGAAAGGGAAACCGGCCGAGAGTAGAGCTGGGGCAGTTAAGAATTCCTCGCAATTTGACCCCCCCGAGGCAGCAAGAACTGGATGCGGCGGACCTTTGTAACCGGGACCGTGAAGGAGAGCTCGGGCGGCCACATTCAACTGTGAGCGTGCAGAACTTGGCTGAGCCCTCTGGCCTGGGAGGGCGGGGGCGTGGCTGGGCCGGCGAGAGGGCGTGGCCGGCGCCGAGAGGCGGGGTCTGACCGAGGCCGAGGGGCAGCAACGTCGCTGGGCAGCGGAGCGGCGGCCGCGCCATGTGGCTGCTGGGGCCGCTGTGCCTGCTGCTGAGCAGCACCGCGGGTGAGTGGGGGACGCGTGACGCGCTTCACCGAGCGCCAGGCGCGGGGGCTGCCTCGATCGTCCCTGCTCCGCGCGCGGGCCTGGGCTGCGGGCGTGGGTGTGCGCGAAGGGCGGACCCCGGCGCCGGGCTGGCCGGGACCCCGCGAGGGGCCGCGGCGGGGCGCGCGCCGCGCTATTGTGTGGGCCGGCGCACCGGGTGCTGTTGTGTGTGTGCAGGCGGAGCTTTGTGCGGCGCCGGCTCCCTAGAGCCGGGCGGCTGCCCGGATTGGGCGTAGCTCGAGTGTGGCTCTGTGTGCTGGGAACCGAGGAGGGAAAGGAGAGGACTCTCCTCTTGATTTCGGGTCTTCCCCCGACTCCCTCAGCCTTTAACATACACTTTCCTGCCTCAGTTTCCCATCTACGCTTTCCCAGCATCTGCATCCCAGCTTCCTTTCTCTTCTTCCCTGAACCTGTCTGGTTTGGGAATAGCGAGATGCAGTAGGGAATGGACATGGCAATCATTCGCTCATCCTGGGAGCAGATCTTTTACTTCTGTCGTCTGTCGAAGATGCCTTAACCTTCGGGGAGCCGGGAAGGAAAAGAGGACCGGGGCTTCCTCTAACGGCCGTTGGTCCCTGCATCTCAGAGCGCGTGCATCCTGAGACCCGCAGGGTCCCTCCCAGACAGAGTGCTGTTCCCAGGAACTTTTCTGCTGATGTGGGCACGCTCCGAATTCCAGCTTGGAGCCCTTCCCCTTTGCCTCTGCCCGCTGGCCACAGCTGTCAGCAGCCCCTCCTCAGCTCTGCCCGCCCTTGGCCCCTGATGCTTATTTCTGGGCAGTTGATGCTCACAGAACTTTCTTTACTGAAGATTTCATGCTCTGTGTCCGTATCATTCACACGTCTAATTTATGTCGGATTTTTCCAAATACTTCCAGAAAACTTGGCTGCTGCGTTGTGTTTGTTGTGGGGAAGTCAAAACCTTTCTGAGCTACCCCTTGCAGATATCCAGCAACCCTCCCTTTCTAGAAGTTGCCTGTCCTGTGTATCCTCTCAAATGGCTGGCCAGCGGGACCTCCCCCTCCCCCATCACGCCCACTCCTGAGACTCCATTTAAATGTCTTGTGGGCTTGCTCAGTTTCCAGTGAGGGGTTAGGCTCCTGTGGCTGCTGTAGGTTTTTTTTTAAACCAAGTCTGAGGGTTTGTGTTCTGTTTGTCTGGAGTTATGGTGGTTGTGGGGTGGGTGTGGAGAAGGAGGGAGGGCAAAGTGAATTAGGCAGCTATAAGCAGGTGCAAGTTATTTGGAGGTTGTTAGAGCGGGCTCAGTTCCAGGGCATCTCAGACATGAAGATCTGCCCGGATTCACACATTTAATTCACATAGCAATGGCATGTCCCTTGGTAACACCCCAGCTGGCTCTTCTGTGTGTTCTCTGCTTAGGAGCAGTGGACACTAATTATCACATCTCCTTGTTTTAGTGGGTCGCATGAGTTGAGTTCACAAAAAATTATATGTATTTCTTCCTGTCAGCAATGGTTATTTAATATCCCCATGGATGTATGTCATAGAGCACAAGGAAGTGTAGTAGTCATGGTGAGCCATAGTTGGGGTAGGGGAGGGACCAACCGCCAGTGTTCCTTGTGAGCTATAGTTGATGTAGGGGAGGCACAGCCAGTGTTCCTTGGCTGAAGTGGCTTTGGATTACTGAACTTGCTTTAGGACCTTGAGGTGGCTTGAAACCTTTCCCTGTTACACTAAGGATCATCTTTGAAGTGTGAACTATGTCTTGAACCAAGTGTTCTAGGAAACAAGGGTTGGCTGTTGAGCCAGCTCTCGCTTCCTAGTCCTCAATCCTTCCCTGAAAAGTTGCTAATACCAGAGAGGTTATAGAGCCCAGGACTTTGGAAGGTTTCCTCTACAGGCTCTGAGTTAAGTATTAAGTCCGTGTTGAGTATTAAGTCCAAGTCTTGGGCCTTTAAGATCGTGGCTGTTACTATTTTCTCATCTATCCTGCCTAGCGGCTTAGATCACTTCAGAGTTACATCACTTTGTCTGGTGTCCCATTTTCTGGCACCTGGATGCTGCACGTGGTGGGTTTAAGTGTGTGAGTCTTTAGATAGTTCTAAAGGGGGTGTGACAATGAGTGGTTGGTTGGTGCGTCCTCTCCTTCTCTGGCTAGCTTTTGGTAAGACCTTGGTCTTCTCCTCAGGGAAGAGACTTTGTTCCCCGCCTCCTCCTGGAAGCAGTGTGCCTATTAACCTTTTCTCCTTGAAGGATCTGCTTCCCGTCCTGAGCAGTGGGTGGGTTTTTTTTTTTTCCTAGCTGAGTAGTTGCACGTAGTCTAGCGTAGCCTAGCCTAGCCCCGCCCAACGGGTTAGATGAGACTGCTCAGAAGTACAAATAAACACACCTTGTTCCTTTTCATCTTCAAAGGATTGTCTCTGGGGCTCCCTCCTGGGGTGTGAGATGACTTTTGTTTTTTTGGTTTTCCTGATAGCCCACTAGACCATGCACTTAATTTCTGTGGGGAAGGAAGCAGATGGAGATTTGAGTGGTAGAAGGCAAGCTGATTAATTCCTGGTCTTTAACCAGTTGGTAGTCTGCTTGTGTTGTCACCGCTGTTTGGCTGTTGCTATTTCTGTTTTGGTTTATTGATGAAGTTTGTGTAACCCACGCTGACCTCTAACTTCAGCCTTGAGCTAGATATGTAGATGAGGCTATCCTCTTGAAACTTTCTCAAGTGCTGAGATTACAGGACCCAGCCACTGTATTCCCGTGGTGCTGGGAATAAGGGAGGGCTTCACTCGAGCTAGGGGACTGCCCCCTGGCTAAGTGGGGGCATTCTAAGTCAGACAGTTCTGAAGCAGTTGAGAATTTCGGATCGGGGAAATTATGTGATTTGATGATACTGTATATATATATATATATATATATATATATATATATATATATATAGCCTTGTCCTTTTGTATAGGGAGGTTAGGGGACTCCAGGATGTATGGCCCAAGTCACTACTTGAGATGTCCACCTTGCCACTGAAAAAATTGACCTCCTACACTTTTTCCAGAGCTCAGGTAGCAAGGAGCAGGCAGCATGTCCTTCTGTGGTTCCCGAGGGACTGATGACTGTCCAGGGCACCGTGGTGTCGATGGAACCTAGATTCTAACCCAGGCTTTTCTCAGAAACCTTTCCTGGCTTCTCTTGCTAATACCGGCTTGATGAAAATTGCTACCGTGTCTGTTCTGCCAGAGACTTTTGTGATTTTAAAACAAGCATCACAGAGTTTGCCCGTGGCCGCCCTTCACTTCTTCAGATCTGTTCATTTTTATGGATAACACCCTGAACTCAGTGGTCTCTGAAGAGCTCACAGTGTTCATGGAGGATAGTTCCAATAAATCTGTCTTTCTGTGAAGATGTAGGGTGTCACAGTAACCTCGCCTCTCCCACGCATGAAGGTGAGAATCTTGTCAAGAAGACACTCTGAGCCAGATGCTACTGCTGATCTCGGTGGTAACAACGTCAGGGGGCTTACTGGTCGGCCTCTATATCTGTGTTTCTTCCTTTTCTTATATGTTTATCATTTTGTATAAATGTAAACGAGAAGATGTGCTATGTGCACATCTTAGAGTGTTGGAGTTGTATTAATTATGGGATACTTTCAGGGACAAATCTGCTTATGGCTGTTGAGTTTCCTTCCTTCCTTCCTTCCTTCTTTCCTTCCTTCCTTCCTTCCTTCCTTCCTTCCTTCCTTCCTTCCTTCCCTCCCTCCCTCCCTCCATCCATCCCTTCCTTCCTTCTTTCCTCTCTTTCTTTGCGCTGTCTTCTACCCAGTGACCAACAAGGTGTTTTAAGAAGGCTGCACCTTTCTTGCATTGGAATGACTGTGAATAATGTACTCTCTTAGCTGCTAAGGGGAATTCTCTATTCTCTCTGCTGGAAGAGTGGCCCCGTACTTTGACGCTGCAGCATTTGCTGGTCATATCATTTGCTAGGCGTTTAATATTGCTCAGCAGAAATGAGAAGACTCTTGAGTTGTTGTAACTGCTCATTGAAAAAAATTAGGACTGTGAGGGTTCCCATTGCTGCTTCCAGGAACGAGGTTCATCTAGTCTAGGGTTTCTTAGCCTTCAGAGCCACTGACATTTTAGAGTGAATTAGTTGTTTGTTGTATAGACTGTCCCATGTATGATAATAATTGGTCATCACTCTGGTTCCTACCAACTTGAAAACCTCCCGTGTAGTTAGTTGGGTGCCAGCCTTCCAGCTCTTCCTCTTGAGTATTGTCCCTGCCCACCCTAAAGATCTTTGCTGGACTACATTCTACCTCATTCTACTTGCCTCTATGCATCTGAACCCACCCAAGTTCAAAGATGTAAAAATACACCCTTAACTGACACGCCTTTGGTGCCGACCTCCTCTCTCACTTTCCCCTCGTGCTGTAGGAAAAACACTTGGAAGTTTTGAGTGCAGCTTCAGCTCCCTAGGGAGAGATATCTGGCAGTAAAGCTGGTCACGGAGAGGCGGTAGTTGACACCAAAGGCTACCAGGCTCCACGAGTGTTAAACTTGGGCTGTTCCTGTGCTCAGAGCCTGCAGGCTGAAGGAGAACGTCTTGCCTGGTTTTTTTTTTTTTTTTTTTTTTGTCTTGAGAATCGTTGAAATCTTTTTTAAAAGATTTATTTTATTTATTATATGTAAGTACACTGTAGCTGTCTTCAGACACTCCAGGGAGGGCGCCAGATCTCGTTACGGATGGTTGTGAGCCACCATGTGGATGCTGGGATTTGAACTTATCACCTTTGGAAGAGCAGTCAGGTGCTCTTACCCGCTGAGCCACCTCACCAGAAATCTTAAGCTGAAAGTCCCCCTCCCTCCACTCCATAGAGCTGTGATTCTCAGCTCCCTTCCCTCTCCGTGAGTCCTTCTCCAGTATCAAAAGCCTGTACAACTTGGGAGAGTTTTACATATTGCTGGGAAATTATCTATGCTCATGGCAAGGTGGTTTCTTGAATTTTTCACTGTATACTCTGAAGTCCCTTTAAAGTTCCATTCTTTGTGGCTTTATACAATGAAGTTCCTTTAAGACTCCTTCCTCTTCTCTTCAGATGAGACATATAACTGGTGAGCTCTTGCCTCCTTTGATGCTCGAACTTGCAGGATGAAGAAAGCAGGTTCCCAAAAGGGAATGCGGGGCTTCCGTCCAGGCACATTTGTCTTAGCCATGTACTCTTTGAAAGCCTTCTCTACTGAGGAGCTCTGGTTTCTCAAGTGTGCAGCTACCCATTTCCTTCTTGTCTTTGAGTAACGAGAAAATTATTCTTAAGCTGCATTCATGTGTCCAATAGTGTGATCTCAGCTCCTGCACACACCATTACTGTGCTTTGCTTAAGAATGTAAAACCATGCACAATTTGCTATTTGCCAATGGAGAACAAAAGGATCTATGAGTGAATCTGAGTTTGCTGATCTTCCAATGAGCTGGGGCATGACAGCAGCCCTTTCTGCCATTGGTGCCTCAGTGACATTTCTTAGTGTCAGTGGTTTTGGAGTCTGGACATCAGTGGGGACAGTGCTGCACAGAAGTCACGATGCTAGGGCAAGCATGGATTCAGGACAGCTGGACAGCACACATCCTAGCTCATTCCTTAGCTTTGTAGGTAATCTATGTGTTGGTGTTTTAAGGCTCTACAGCTTCAGCTTTCCAAGATCTGAGTAATTTCTGTGACTATTGGACACTAGTGTTTGGTTAAAAGTGTGTGTGTGTGTGTGTGTGTGTGTGAGTGTGTGTTGCTTTACGTCCTTGTGGACTGGTTCCAGAACCCCACTTAGACACCATGGATATACACGTCCTTTCCATAAAATGACATAAAGTGTATTTGTGTATAACTTAATGCATTTCCTGTGTACTTTAATTAACCTCTACATTACTTAGAATTCTGACTACAGTGTAAACACTGTATGAGTGATTGTTATACTAAATTCTCTAGGGAATAATGACAGGAAGTTTGTATATATTTATATATCCGCAAGAGATGCATTTTTCCTACAGTGTGTATGGTGTGTTGTGCCCATGTGTGATGTATGCCACTGTGTGCATGTGGGTGCACATACCTGTGCATGTGCATGGGGCAGCCAGAGAAGGCCGTTGTATGTTCCTCTATCACTCTCTGTCTTATTGCCTTGAGACAGGGTCTCTTCTGAACTAAATGATGCCTGTTTTAGCCCAGCTGGCTGGAGAGTGAATTCAGGAAGTCCTCCCTTAGCGATCCCAATTAGGGTTATAGACAAGTGCAGCCATACCTGCTTGTCCAGTGGGTGCTTAATATGTAATCTCACCTCCTCATGCTTTCAGAGAAGTCTTACCCACAGAGCCATCACCCCAGCCCATTTTCACACACTTTGATGTGGGTGGACACCGAGGGCACGTGGTATATACCTTCCTTTCATATTTCCTGAGCTGATGAACCACTAATCCTACTATGTTGTAAATTGCTCAAGGCCTGGGACTCTGTGTCATCCTGTTTCTTGTTTCTTTTGTGATGCTGAGGAGACTAGGAAGCCTCCCTCACTGAAGGTCCTCTCTGTCAGGCAGGATGCCAGGCATTGCATATTTTACTGTTATGTCCAATTAAAAACATCACCAGAGTACCTGTGCTCAGAATCCAGACAATATAGAAGTACGACAATGAAATGTTAAATCTTCCCTTCTTCACCTTTCTTTCCCTACCCCTGAGTAACCGCTGTGGACCATCTGAAGATTCCTGGATTCCTTGATAAATGTATATGTACATATGGGCAGGATGCAGTGAGTTTGTGCCGGCCTCGGGTTGTAGCTTATCTCTTTTTGCTTTCTTATATTGTTATCAGTTTTACTTTGAGCCACTTGGGCAGGTCACCTGCTCTCTATCAAGTTCCTAAATGCTTGACTTTTATCTACCAAGGAAAAAGGGCTTTGCCTGCATTCTTCTTCAGTGATATTCACTTCACTATTTATTACCCATTTGCCTCCTCTCTGACTCTTTGTTTTCATATTAAAAAAATAATTTATTTTTATTTTATGTGCACTTGTGTTTTGCCTGCATACATGTTTATGTGCAGGTGTCAGGTTTCCTGGAACTGGAGTTACAGACAGTTGTGAGCTGCCATGTGGGTGCTGGGAATTGAACCTGGGATCTCTGGAAAAACAGCCAGTGATCTTAACTGATCTCCAGCCCCCATATTCACATTTTTTCATTCCAATACCATATTCTAGTGTCCTCTTTTGAGAGATATCTTAAACAGTAGGCATCCTCAACCCAGGCAGTTCAGAACTTGATGAAAATGATAATATACAGATGACCAAAGCCAAGTTCACCCAGGCCAGGTCAGTGATCAGCAAACCACAGCCCTGTCTGTCATGCTGTTGGTCCTTGCACTCATCCTGTCTTAGCTGTTACAAAGTCAAAGATGTTCTTAGCTGCCTTTATTTCCGTTCTTATCTACCTACTCATCCTTTTCAAGACAGCTTTACCAACATCTTTCTTATATATGACATTCAGATAGGTAGTGTGTTCTGCCATCTTGTAGATGAGCGAAATAAAAGTAAGGTCAATTGAAAGCCTCTTCCCTGAGGAACAGCTGTCATGATACCAGAAGGTTTTGTGCACACTTCCAAAGGAGGGGAGCAAGCAGCAGTCCTACGAACTCTGATGCCCGTGAGCCACAGCAGTGCCCAGCAAGGCGTGATAACCCCAAGGGAACAGTAGCGGTACACACACCTTGGCAGTAACCAACAGCTTTCTGATTAAAGACCCACTCATCAAAAGGAAACTTTTGCGTGGTATTGGAAACCTAGTTAGTTACTCAGGGCTAGTGAAGTCATGGATCTTGGAGAAGACCCTACAACCACTACTGTGCTAAAGTTACCCACAGATAAATGTAGTTCTCACCCTCATTGAGAGAACTTCTTTTTGAAACAGAAAGAGACTGGATATCTCTACAAAACAACCCCTGCTCTTAAGTCTCAGGGAACATTGCAGGTGATGTGGCAGGAAGATTAAGAGCCAGTGGATGGGGAGTTTGCAGTGAGACTGTGTCTCCTAGGAATGTAAGGAGCTACAGCCATAAAATCTCACTAACGTGATTGCCTGAACCTGAGCTGAACAGGGGCAACAGCAGTAGACCTGCTAAAGTGGAGGGCGGAGAGGCCTAACCCTACACAAAGGCCTACAAGCAAGTGATACTCGGAGCAGAGTAGGAGAGCTGGACTTCCCTGTAGAAGAGACACCAACTGGTTTTTATTCAGTACTAAATGGTCAGCCCTGAAAACATCCATACACAAAGCATTGTACAGACCAATCAAGTTGTATTTATGTATTTAGGAATACCTGTGTATAGACATATATGTTTATAACAGAAATTAATCAAAAAAGCCAGGAATTTGAAAGTGACCAAGGAGGGGTGTATAGAAAGATTTGGAGGGAGGGGAAAATGATGTAATTATAATTTCAAAAAAGAAGAGAAATAATTAAAAAAAAAGTGGGGTCACTGCCCTAAGAGTTTGACCAGGGCAAGTGGTTTCAGGATTGGCATGCAGGTCTGTGAGCGCCACAGCCTTAACTGGTGCTCCTAACCTCAGGCCGTGGTGTTTTCTCATCCCATGGTTGCTGGAAGATGGAAGTGCAGGGTGTCCATTCTGCTGGGGACACTGTTGTCAGCTCTCACCTCTTGGTGCAGGGTCTCACTTCTGCTGGGGACTCCGTGAGAGGACAGCGTTGTCAGCTCTCACCTCTCTTGTTGGAGAGGAGGCCCCAGCTGTTTCTGTTCCAGGCCATGTTCTTGTGTTTCAGAAGGTGGAAGTGGATGGTCGGCCTTTCTCCTGGGTGGGGACGTTATCTTTGGGTTCTTTTGAGTCATCCTTTGCAGAGACGTGGCTCATGAAGAGCAACCACAAACAAGTGGCTATGGTGTTAGATATGCAAATGATATTTTCTTGGAATACTAACCAAAAAGCATTAACATTTTTTAGCGCTCTTTCTGTCTCTGTCTCTGTCTCTGTCTCTGTCTCTGTCTCTGTCTGTCTGTCTGTCTCTCTCTCTCTCTCTCTCTCTCTCTCTCTCTCTCTCTCTCTCTCTCTCTCTGTGTGTGTGTGTGTGTGTGTGTGTGTGTAGGTCAGAGGACAGCTTGGTAGGAAATGGTTCTGTCCTTCCACCCTCTGGCTGTCTGGAATCAGCAAGGTTATCAGTTTTGCTGTCAAATTTCTTTCTACACTGAACGATCTCACCAGCCCCAGGGATTTTTCTTCTATCAATATGCACTTTATAAACAGTGTTAGTACCACAGATAAATGACCATTGCATAAAACACCTAAAAACAGATTTTCTAGACAAAAACAGAGTCCTAACGATAATGATATAAAAAGCAAGAGAAGTTTCAAGTTTCCAAAAGAATCACTTTCCTACTCTGAGCATCCATGTGTACGCTTCCCTACAGGAGAAGGGTTTGTTTCTGAACTCATGGTTGATATTATTTACAGTACCAGGTAGCATTTTAATGTAGTACTTCAGAAGGATGCTAAGAACTCTGTCCTCATCCCCCAAACTGGGGAAGACATGTGGGCGGTGGCACTCGTAAGTTATGATTGCTTCTAGTTTATAAAGATCGTTATGGGCAGACGAGACTGGACCTAAACTCTCATTCCTAAGGTCTATCTAGAGAACTGAAAACCGGAATCAGACTCTAATTTTAATGAGTCGTTGTTATGACATCAAGCTACGGTGATAAATTGGGTGAATTCTCTTGTGCCTTAGTTGACTGTGAATTCTGACAAGTAGCACACTGTGCAGATGAGGCTACCTCTGTCCTGGAGAGTGGCCGAAAAGAGGAAGGGCAGCCACTGAGCTTGCTCTGGAGCTGGAGGGAAGTAGAGCTTATGAATAGCTTGATTTAGAAGACTTATAAGCCCAAGGTGCCAGTTTCCGGGTGGCAACGGGATACTTGTGTGTGTGTTGGCAGGAAGAAATGAAAGTATAAGGGGTGTTTAATTTTACAGCATCAGAACTCCCTCCCTGCTCATTATTGCGAGGTCCAGCGAGGTTAGCTGGGCATGTCGGCAGCCTGTGTCTCTGATGGGGCTTCTGGAGCAGTTTCCACCAGGCTTCGCCTTGAATCAGAGCAGTGTTCTCTGTAACTCACTGGAGATGGCTAAAGAGTGGACCCCAGTCACACTTGTGAGTTCCAGGCTTGGCCAAAGCCTCTCATTTGGTTTGGAAAGTTCTAAATTTAACTTGTTTTTCATTATAAAAATAAAATGAAAGCGTTTGCAGGGAAATGGAAGAGCGGTTAACAATACAGAGTATTCATTTCATTAGCACCAAAGCCATAAGAAATGGTTGATACTAAGGAAAGGCAGAACAGAGATGAATACAGTGTTTCAAAAGCAGATTTATAAAAACATCCCTTGTAAGCTTGATTAAAAAACATGATACTAGCCAGTGAGCCCTGCTGGCAGGAACCCAGGGAAGGAAAACTAGAAAAGTTAATAACCACCATGGAAGAGATAAAATTGGAAAGAGTGACGTATGCCTTGGAAATGGACTTTATCAATGAAAGCGAACTGATCTGTTAAGTGTTAAAGGGAAACGGTAAACATGGAGGGAACCTGGGCAAGGCAGCATGACGGAACCCAAAGGATTTAGCATTCCTAAAATTCATGTGTTATCCAAAGCAATGATCAAGATCCTGCAAGAAAAAAGTCTAATGGATGTTGAAAACACGAGGAAGTTGTTCATTTAAAAAAAAATCAGATCAGAGCAATCATAGAGATTATAGAAAGTAGAGAGAGGGCTCAGTGGTCAGAGTGCTTGCTCTCACGAAGGCCCAAGTCTTCCAGACATCTACAGGAAAATCAAGATATGGCTGCATGTGACCATAACTCCAGCATCGTGTGTTTGTGTATGTGGGGAGAAGGGGTAGGGAAGGGAGCAGAAGCATAAAGAGATGCCAAAGGCTTGCGGGCTGTCCAGCCTGTCTGAAATGGTGAGCACTGGTTCACGGGAAGACTGTCTCAGGACAGTAACCAAATGGTAAAGACATCTGACATCTTGTTTTGGCTTCTGCATATGCACACACGGGTTTAGCAGCACACTCAGGTAGGTGTGCGCGTGCATACATGCATACCCACACATAAACACTCACATACCACCTCCCACACTCCATCTTCTCCTCCCCCAAGTTGGAAAGAGTATGCAGAATAGATGGTATAATATCAGCATCCCTTGAAATCACCCATAAATCATGACTCAGCAACAAATCCTGAACAGAGGTAGGTTCCATGGGGCAGGCGGGGTCCCTTGTATTCTTTGATGTCATTTACTGATACTTTCTAATACCTGGTTTAGTGGTTGGCATCATGTCAGTCATGCAACAGGGCTTCCAGTAAGTGATCTAGAGGAAGCAATGGAGGGGCCGGTGTGGAGAGGTGACTGTAACTCTGAAGATAATGAATCAAGGAGAAAGCCAGATGAAGCCAGGGGGAATGAAATTTACCTGCCCAAGCCAACTGTGCCCTTTGGTGACAAATTATTTCTCCTCTTGGTTTTGGAACAGTCTCATTGATCTTTAAAGAGTTGTAAGGATCGTTACAAGAGATATCCTTGGCTTAAATAGACAAAGAAAAGGAGGCCGCTGTGAAGGAAATAGATTAGAGCAATTTCAGATCAAGCTATAAATTAGATACCTGCATTATGGGACTAGCATGCCCCACGTGGGAAAGGTTTATATAGGCAATGAAAACTGCCGCGAGTCTTAATTCCACTGGGAAGAGGCTCACATGGTTTTCTGCCTAAATGGGAGACACTTACAAAAGTGCCAAACAGTTTTATTTAAATATCATTATTTTAAAAAACGTTAAACAAGCTGGTCTAGTTTAAAGGGAAAAAAATTTACTGGTGAAACTACACAAATGACTCGAGGAAGGAAGTGCAGCGTTGGGTGAAGGAAAGGGTGATATCTGTACCTATACATATGTATTCAAGATACACACACACACATACATCAGCTATAAAGCCAAATGTCAAACAAAATGTTGCTAACACTTATATAGAAAAAAGTATCACCCATATGTTCTGAGAGGAGATTAAAAAGCAAGAGGGAGAAATGGAATTCAAAGTTAGGGAGATAAAATCCCTTCTACAAGGGGACTTGATGGTATCAGTTTAGTATTTACATGACAGTGAACACTAAGGTAAGCCAAACAGGGCCACTGCGAGTGGCAACAGGTTCATTAAACAAGTGTTTCATCGTCCCACATAAAAAGTTGTGAGAAATCATGAGGATAATGAGAGTGATGAAGCTCTTTAAATGTTAAGTTAGCTAGTGTATAGAAGGCCCTAATTATTTAGAGAATACATATATTTAATGTTTGAGTTTTGGGCAGTAGTGATGATGCGATCTAAGGATTGATGGGTGGGAGGTAAAATGTCCACAGTTGGGAATGGGCAGTTGAACTCACTGGTCCATAGGGGTCTTTTCTCTATACGCCTGCTCTTTGGATCTGCATAACTGTTGGCTATGGAAGCTTTGGGAATCTGTCCTCCCTGCTAATGAGATGAAAAGGCTCATTAAGCTTGGAGCTGGGCTTAGGGAACCTGGCACCAGCAGCTGCCCAAGGGGTGTCTATGAACCACAAATGACAAGAACAGTTTGGGGGCCTGTTATAAGGACAGAAAAGAAAGGGGTGCATGTGTGTGTGTGTGTGTGTGTGTGTGTGTGTGTGTGTGTGTGTGTGTTATTAAGCACTTGAAGTATTTTTTAGGGAATTATTCAACCAGAGAGATACATTTTTGAAGAGTATGTTGTTAGATAATTATGTAGTTCTGTGAATAATATTTATTAAGTGTGCTCGCACACAGTAAGATGGCTCTGACATCACCAGAAAACGTTATGTTATGGAGTCACTGGTGTATGCGGAGTTAAATATCCATTTGTAGTACTGTTGGACTTTTTATTATTATTTTGAATTCTCTCCTTCATGCATTTACTCAAACTTCACTGTTAATTGCACAGACCTGCCGTGGCCAGTGCATCCTGAGTGTGTCCCTCACTGGATTACTGAGGAAGTATCACCTATGCATAGGGTGGAGATACGCTCCTCCAGGAAGCAGTGGCAGTAAGCCTGCCTCCTCTCCATCCATCTGCAGATAGGTCTCAAGCACATGGACTTGCTGAGGACACAAACCTGCGTGAAATGAAGGTAGAGTTCTGCCTAGGGCGTCTCTTGTCTCATCCTGGATTGTCGAACGTGATGGAGTTCTGCCTAGGGCGTCTCTTGTTTCTTCCTGGATTGTCTAACGTGATTTGGGTTGCTGGGCTAGCAAGAGGTGCTGCCTCCCAGATCTATGCACCGCTAGATGCATCCCTAGGGAGTGTGCTTGCTCTGTCTCTGTCTCTGTAACTCAGGCTGGGGCTGTTTGCAGTCTCTCGGGAAAGCTTCCTGTTCATCCTTCAAGATATGGCCGCTGAGTCTTCTTTTCTAGAAGCCATAACTCTGTGTTCAGCTCCCAATCTAGAATTAATCACTGGCTTCTTCTTCTTCTTCTTCTTCTTCTTCTTCTTCTTCTTCTTCTTCTTCTTCTTCTTCTTCTTCTTCTTCTTCTTCTTCTTCTTCTTCTTCTTCTTCTTCTCTTCCTTCTCCTCCTCCTCTTCCTCTTCCTCCTCCTTCATTTTTTTTTTTCAGACAGAGTTTGTCTGTGTAGCCTTGTGGGGAACTCACTTTATAGACCAGATTGGCCTTGAACTCAGAGATCTGCCTGCCTCTGCCTCCTGAGTCCTGGGATTATAGGCATGCACTACAAAGACCGATTAAGCATTAGCTTAGCTACCTCTACCTCACACTTGACACTGCTTAACGTATCATACTGTATTACAGTTTTTTTCTTTTCTCTTTCTTTCTTTCTTTCTTTCTTTCTTTCTTTCTTTCTTTCTTTCTTTCTTTCTTTCTTTCTTTCTTTGTTTTTCGAGACAGGGTTTCTCTGTATAGCCCTGGTTGTCCTGCAACTCACTTTGTAGACCAGGCTGGCCTTGAACTCAGAAATCCACTTGCCTCTGCCTCCCGAGTGCTGGGATTAAAGGCGTGCACTACCACACCCGGCTTATTTTTGCTTTTTTTCAAGACATAAATGGTTTTTAAATCAATATGAAATTGTAAAAGTAATGTAAGTTCTTTAAACATGTATTCTCAATTTACTTTAAATTCTGATATATAATATAGTTAATATATAATATACACTATATAAAAAGTATATAAACACTACATGTAGTATATAATGATATACATTATAATATATGATTAATACCATATAACCTGTCATGCAGATTTATCAAGTGTTAACATCTTCCAATTAAATTTATATTTTCTTTTAAAAACCTGTCTTGCTGGTGTAATACTCAGTCCCTCGTGCTAGAGATGGGGTAGTGCCAACAGTCCTGGCTGTCTTGAACTCATTTCTCCTGCATCAGCCTCCGAAGTGCAGGGACTATAGGCATGCCACCATGCCTGGCTGTTAATGAAATGATATATATTTGTCAGCCAAACATGGTGGTGTTTGCCTTTAATCTTAGCACTCTAGAGGCAGAGGCCTGGGGAATTGCTATGAGTTTCAGACTGGTTTACAGAGTGAGCTCCCGGTCAGGCAGGGATATAGTGGAACATAGCTTTCCCTCTTTAGATAGAAAATTCTCTCCTCCTGAATTTTGGAGCACAGTTTCTTGAGGAACCCTGAAGGATGTTCTGTCTCACAACTGGACTAATTCTGGGGAGCCAGGTTTAAAGTTTGGGGTAGGTCCTGAGACGTCAGGACAGAGTGAGTGTGCCTCTGCAGCTCTCTCTGTTACAGCTCTTCTCAGGATGCTCTCCTTACTGAAAGGTCCTTCCATCCCGCAGTCTGGTCCTTCCATCCCTGTGAGGCCACGCTAAGGAGGCATTGGCTAGTGACTATTTCTCCCATGTTGGTCTGTGATGGCTTTTAGAGGCACAACAGCTGCTTCTGAGAACCTCCTGAGTTCTGGGGTCCCTTTGGACCACACACATGAATGCGTCCTTGCAATCGACCAGGGGTACTCAAGAGTGTTGACTTGGAGATAAATATACGTTAAAGGAATCATGCAGCCGGGTGTGCTGGTGCACGCCTTTAATCCCAGCACTTGGGAGGCAGAGGCAGGCGGATTTCTGAGTTCGAGGCCAGCCTGGTCTACAAAGTGAGCTCCAGGACAGCCAGGGCTACACAGAAAAACCCTGTCTCAAAAAACCAAAAAAAAAAAAAAAAAAAAAAAGGAATCATGCAGACTGTGTGACTTTTCCGTTTTAATTTCACGTGAGAGCTGAGGATGGAGTGGGATGGAAAGGGATGAAAATCTATTTAGACTTGAGCTGTTTGTGTGCACAGGACGCATATGCTATTGAAAGGACGTTTATATGAGTATATGAGGAAATGAAACTGTAAAAGATTGGCTTTGCAAAATAAATATCCATATCACTGGAAGTGCTACTGGAAAAATAGAGAAAGCATGGTAGAGATTCAACTAAAACTAGATATAATCAAATCACTAATAAGATGGAGATGGAGCAAAGGGGAAACTAAAGCGACTGGGTGTGAGAACTCTGTGTGTGTGTGTGTGTGTGTGTGTGTGTGTGTGTGTGTGTGTGTGTGTGTGTTTAAGCCTAGACCTTAAGGGGAGTAGTTTAAATCCTATGGGATTTGATTTCTAATTATGCTCTCTACCTTACAGCCTGAGATTTTAGGCTGCATATATATTTGTGTGCTTATGTGTGTGTGTATACCGGAACATAAATATAAATATTATTACCTGTTGTCTCAGGAAGAATTTAGCATTGGATAAAGTTCTTCATTCCCTGTCTGCTAACTTTAAAGTTGCCTGTTTGGGACAGCACTGGTGTTTTACAATGTCTTATTGTTCCCTCACTTGTAAAGCAACACAGTGGGTGTGGTTGGAATCCAGCTTCCCCCTGCCTAAGTAACTGAGCGTTTGTTAAGAGAAACTGCACACAGATTTCAGGTACTGTACAGTTGTGCTAAGATGGAATCCCAGGCTGGCCTGGGCTGAGTCCAGGTGTGGGACTGAGTGTATGCACTGCATTTTGGATGTTGTATCTATGCATTTTGCTGGAAGGATACAGGGCAACCGAGGCTGGGCTGGAAGGAGGACATGCCCTCCTGTGAAGACCTCCTTATTCACTGTCCCTACTGTGACCCATGTCACAGGACTGTGGAAGTGCTTTGTTGACTTGATTTTCTTGCATGTTCTTAAGGTTTCTAGAAGGAAGGGACCATGCTGAGTGCAGCTAGGCCTCATGGGAAGCCAGAGCTCAGAAGCTCAGCAGTTTGCCTAGACTTGGACAAGGCTTGGCTTTCTCATCTCTCATCCCTGCACTGTGGTTGGTGATGGACACCATAGAGGCGAACGGAGTCTACTCGACAAAGTCTCTGCTTTGGTGGGTGCTCTGTTCAGGGAGATGGGATTGACCTTCTCTTGGATGTGAGAGGCTGTCAGACTCAGGCAGGAGGCAAGTGATGCTGTGGACTCGGAGACTTTAGGGAGAGGTTGCCATTTACATGGTAGGAATAGGCTTGACATGTAAATATGGTTTGAGAGAAATTAAACCAGGAGGAAATGAAGTCAGCTAAGCCAAATTGATTTCATAGTTTGGGAGTTCCCAGGCTTGGAAACTGTGAACCAATAAAATAATGGGAAAAAAGACACCCCAAAGTCGGGTTTCTTAGCCTGGGTCACCTACTTTTATTTGATGAAACAAAACAATGCAAAATGTGCACTCTACTGCCCATCACCACTGTATGAAAAGCATCACTGTTTTTGTGCTATGTGTGGGTATGTGTGTAGGGGTGTGTGTGGGTATGTGTGTAGGGGTGTGTGTGTGTGTGTGTGTGTGGCCAGCCTCGGGTGCCATTCCTCAGGCTTCACCCCTTTCTTTGAGGGGCTCTCACTAAATTAGAACTTGCCTGGACCTTGCCTAGGCTGCCTGGCCCATGAGCCCTGGGGATCCACTTGTCTCTGCCTTCCCAGCTTTGGGATCATAAGTCTGCCTTCCCACGTCTGGCTTTCTGAAAACATGGGTTCTAGAGGTTGAACTCAATGTCTCAGCAGCCACGTTATTGATCGAGGTATCTCTCTACCCGCAAGAAATCACGTTTTAATATGAAAGTATAGCTGTAGCTCGTGCTCAGAGTAAAGCCTGATCCTTTCAGCCTGGGAAGACATCCTGAGTTGCTTCTTCACTTTATGCTCTTGTTGGCTGAGGAGAGAACCCGTTGTAATGGGCCAGGGTGTTCTTATACCACACACAAATCTGGGCCCTGGTGGATACACTGTCCTCCAGGAGGCTGATCTGGATCGCATGGTTAAAAAAATGTGGGGCGAGTAATTTTCAGGTTTGAGGCAGTTGAGGTATAGGGGATCCTCACTATGCAGAGGATCTGAAGGCCTCTGTGAAGACGGGAGTGCATAACATACACTGAAAGAGGGAGGGAGACAGGAGCAGGCATCCATTTAGCACCTACCAGGGGTGTGTCAGCTGGGAGCTAATCCTAAACCTTCTCATAGATCCTTTTGGGTCAGGGACAGTGTTATTTCTATTTCATAAATGGAGAAACAGATGCTCTTGGTATCTAATGTACCTAAGTGTCTCTCAGCCAAGTCTCAGAGTTGGAGTTGAGTGTCTATCCTTCCAAGCTTCTAACACTGGGATGTGCGGCTTTTGAATCTTTTCAGGGACCAAGGTGATTTGTGTATGTAGTTGCCTTGTAACACTTGTGACTGTATAAGTTAATTTTATTGATGTTATGTAGGACTTCATCAGTGGGTGATTACACCCGGCGCGTGTGCGTGCATACACACACACACACACACACACACACACACACACACCTACACACATACCCACAAATAGCACAAAAACAGTGATGCCTTTCATACAGTGGTGATGGGCAGTAGAGTGCACATTTTGCATTGTCTTGTTTCATCAAATAAAAGTAGGTGACCCAGGCTAAGAAACCCGACTTTGGGGTGTCTTTTTTTCCCATTATTTTATTGGTTCACAGTTTCCAAGCCTGGGAACTGCCAAGCTATGAAAATCAGATTGGCTTAGCTGACTCTATTTCCTCCTGGTTTAATTTCTCTCAAACCATATTTACATGTCCAGCCTATTGCCGCCATGTAAATGGCAACCTCTCTCCAAAGTCTCCGAGTCCACAGCATTGTTTGCCTCCAGTCTGCACCCGACAGATCTGTGCATTACACTCCATTGTGTGTAGATCTCATTTTCTGATCCCTCCATCCCCGCGTGTTCCCAAAGCCTGGCTCTGGTGCATGTCTTACGCACGGGTGCTCTAGTGGCACCTGCACTTCGCACAGAGAACTCAGGGGTCCTTTTGAGTCTGTCTGTCTGTCTTCCTAGTCCTCATCGGACGGTTCAGGAAGTGGAAAGGTCCTCCAGACTTCCGCTGCTGGCCCTGCCTTCCTGCCCTTTGGCTGGAGATGCTCCCGGCTTTGGATTGGCAGGAACCCCAGGGAACCTCCGTGATAACTCATAATGGAATCTTTGAACAGCTGCCCGAGGACGCTTTTCATCTCTACAGCCATTTTTTCTCTTTTTAATGGAAGCTCTGACTGACTAGTTGGTTAATGGGTCCCAGGTTCTCTCAGGCCACTTAACTTCCTCATTTTCAAGCATTATCCAGGAAGCAAATTCACTCCGCAGATGCTGAAGTCTGCTGGGGCTAAAGTCGGAGAGCCATCCTCGAGTTGTGAGTTTTGATTGGTGTGATGGGGAGCGGTTGATGACTCCCAGCAGGAGGGGGAAATGAATGCCCTGTCCATGATTTATTAATCACTGGTGTGGCCATGGGATCTCCCCAGCTCTCCAGGGAGCCACAGTGTGATGCTGCTGTGGCTCCGCCCTGCTTGGGCCGCCTGTCTCTACCTCCTGTGCGGCTTTATCTCTAGACCTTCTATTCTGGCAGGTAGACCCAGGGCCATATCCCTTGAGTAAACCGCTTCTGCTTTTATAGCAGCCTATGGGGCTCGCCCTCGCCAGAACCAGCCTCTCCAAGGAGGAGGCCTGTGCGACCAATGTGAGTACACAGAGGGCTTTTTTTCTTTGTTTGTTTTTCAGAGTCGCTGATAAAGTAGTTATATCAAGTGACTTGGTACCAACCCCTGGTTTGTTTGTTGGAAAAGTCCTAACTGCTCATTGCTTGAGGATGCTGTTAGCTTTTGGCTTCTTGAACGTGGTTTTTGTTTTTATGAGGAGTAAAGAGGTTGGACTTGATCTTCTAGGAAAGAAGCTTTGGGGTAGCATAAGCCCTTCTGTGTGTGGTGAGAGAAAACTTCCTGTGTGACCCTGGCGTTGTCCTCACTGCCTTTAATCCTCTTGGGTCAAGACTCGAGAAGTTTGAACTGTGTCTCCGTAAAAGATGTATGTCCAAGCCCTAGCTAGTCATACTTGTACCTGTAAATGTAAAATTTACACGAAGGGCATGTTCACTGATATAATCAGTTAAGGTGATCTTACTGGATCAGGGTCGACCCTCATCTCAGTGATTTGTGAGTTTGTTTGTGTGTGTGTGTTGGAATGGGTGCACATGTGTGTACATTTGGAGCCGGATGTCGACCCTAGAGCCTGCCTCCATTGGTGTGTGCATAGTGTGGTGTGTGCACCCATGGAGGCCAGAGGAGGCCAGTGGGTGTCCCACTCTAATCCCTTTACTAGTGTGGTTACAAAATGTAGACATAGGCTGACAGCTAGCAAGCCCCAGAAAGACCTCTGTTCCCACCCTCTATGGCGATGGAATTAAGGTGTGCACATGGCTGCATCCAGCTTCTTATGTGCGTGCTGGGATTAAACCGAGGTCCTTATGCTTGTACAACAGACCTTTCCCACTGAGCCGTCTCTCCAGCCTCCACCTTGTATTTTGAGAAAAGGCCTCTGATTGACCTCGAGCTCGCTGGTTGGAGCAGACTGCCTGGTCAGCAGGAGCTAAGGACCCTTGTCTCTCTGCCTCCTTGGTGCTGGGATTGCAAGTCATGTGACTCTTTCTAATCATGGATCTTTACTTTATTGACTGAGCCATCTCTCTAGTCCCTGATCTGTGTCACACACACACACACACACACACACACACACACACACACACACACAGAGGAAATGATGATGTTCATTTAAGCCAAGGGATGTCTGGGAATTTCAGCAGCTACTAAAAGCTAGAACTACAAGGGAGGGTTTTCCCTGGAAGCAGCCATTCAACATTGAGCCTTTAAACCTCTTGATTCTCGTGTCTTAACCCACTCAGCTGCTTTTAGTTGTTGAAAAGCCCGTGAGACTCATCAGCCACTAATTCTGTTTTTCCAGAGAGCACACAGGACTCAGAGGCGTTAGGCATTCTGCCTTGGGTTGTTCAGCACTCATGCAGAAACAAATGATTGGGCGTGCCAGATAGTGTCACCAGGTCTGTGTCCTCCTTTCCACTGCTGAGTGGGCTTAGCGGTGACTTACTGATAATCTAGGACATCTTAACGAGCAGTGTGGTCTCAGAGGGAGGCTCTGAGTGTGGGTCTGCTTCAGGTCTGGGATGGGGGCTGAGGTTCCTTGGGTGGCTTGATGGAGGAGGGCTTTGCTTTTGTTAAGCAGGCACAGCCTCGGATGTATCTTCTGTACAGAAGGTCTAAGTGTGGGGTGGAGACTGATACCTTGGACTATATTTTAGTGAGGCTGGGGCAAACCGAGCCTAGGGCCTATTCTGTGGAGTCAGACCGCCTGCCTGTCCCAGTCTGCCTAGAGTTGGGAAAGGTGAACAATCACCTTTCACTTTTCTAATGTAATGAAAGGAGGGTTTGTGATTTTGGAAAAGACTTTGGAACACCAGTAGAGGCTTTAACAAGTATGTGTGTGTGTGTGTGTGTGTGTGTGTAGAGAGAGAGAGAGAGACAGAGAGAGAGACAGAGAAAGAGAGGGACACAGACAGACAGACAGAAGACCCTTGGGTATCTGTCCTCTCCTTCCACCTTGGTTTGAGGCAGGGTCTCCTAGTCACCACATGAGCAGGCCACATGACCACATGAGTATGCTATGAGCCTCTGGGTCTCTCCTGTCCCTGCCTCCTTTCCATCAAGGTGAAGAGAAAAGAGAAGTTACAGACGCCCTCCTGTCATACACCACTACCATGTCCTACTTTACATTGGTTTTAGGGTTCTAAAGTCAGGTCCTCGAGCTTACACTTCAAGCATTTTGTTTAAGCACCATTTTGGGGGGGATGGGGATGGGGAGGGGGTCTTATGTAGCCTAACCTGGGCTGAAACTCGTCTGTGTAGCAAATGACTGAAGTCCTGATCCTCCTGTCTCTACTTTTTAATTTTTTGGTTTTTTGAAACAGGGTTTCTCTGTGTAGCCCTAGCTGCCCTGGAACTCACTCTGTAGACCAGGCTGACCTCAAACTCAGAAATCTGCCTGCCTCTACCTCCCAAGTGTTGGGATTAAAGGCATGTGCCACCACTGCCCAGCTGTCTATACTTCTTGAGTGCTAAGATTACAGGTACACATTGTCATGTCCATTTTTATGTAGTGCTGGGGACTGATGTGCACACTAGGGCAAGCACTTTACCAACTGAACTACACTCCCAGCCTCAGTGCAGGTTTGTTTTCTTTTTTTTTTTGGTGACTAACATGAGATACTGGCCATTTTATGGGCTGAATTGTATGTCCCCCAAATTCATATGGTGGCCCTAACCACCAATACTTTAGAACATGATTCTGTTGGAAACAGCCACTACAGAGGCTCTGAAGGCAAACCGAGAGAGACCATGTGACTGAGCTCTAGTCTAGTGTGGCTGATGTCTAAAACAGCATTTGGGCATGTGTAGACATTAAAGGGAAATGGCCAGAGGGAGACTGGACAGGGAGGTGGTTCTCTGCTACCAATGTATGAGTTCAGGGGATCAAACTCAGGCCACTAGGCTTGGTGGAAGATGCCTTTACCTGCTCTCCGTTCTCCAGGCCCTCTCACTATTATATTTCTCTGAGACAGGGTCATGCTCTGCAGCTCACATTGGCCTCAGACCTATGATCCCTTTGCATCCAGCCCCTCCTGAGCTCTGGGGTCACAGTGCTGTGCCATCTCGACTGGCTAGTGTGGCCATCTCTTAATGATTGGTTTTGAAATTGGCTACATATACAATGATACGAAATATGAAAGAAAGCACAGGCAAGAAATACTTCCTTTTCTCACCCTGCCACCCCCTCCCCAGTTTTTCACACTGACCATTGCCTGAGAATCAACCCTTAGATGCTGAGTGCCATTAAAAAGGAAGCTATTTGTGTACCACCATGCACCCCCGTGTGTGTATGTGTGTGTGTGTGTAGGGAGTCCCAATGCAGCTTCCATATTAATTATTTTGTTCTGACAAAGAAATCCAGCCAAATGGTTTAATGATTTTGATATGCTCAAGAGCACAGAATGAACCCTCTTTTTCCTCTGACCCAGCCTTCCCACATACCTCCCTGACGATGTCTCAATTTTGATTATTTTTATTAGTTATTTACTAATAGATTTCAGAGGTTTCCCTGTCAGGGCAGAGAGGTATTCCTCATTCTGTGTTTTGAACCCCTGAATCAGGCAACCTCCCCATCTGGGTTATATGGTTTATGTTATTCTACTATCTGGATGAATCATCATACATGATCATACATGTTCATACATAGTAGTCCCCTATGGGTAGGTTGGTTGGTCTGTATCTTTACTACTGCCTGGTCTCATTCACATGTCATTTTGAGTATCCCTAGGTGAGGAATTGTTGAGCCTGGGAGCAAAGATCCCTTGTGATTTTGATAGCTGCTGCATAACTGTTGAGCAGTTGTAACTGAGAAGTTGTACCCGACTGTTCCCCACCAGAAGAAGGTGAGGGTGCCAGCTCCCCTACTGCCTTCCAAGCCAGTATGAACACATTCCATCCTACATGGGAGTTCCATTGTCGTTCTAGTGAGCAAACATCTTTTCAGAAGTCCAAGAATCACGGTTGTTTCTCTTCTACAAGCTGTTCATATCCCTTCTGTTGTGAAGTTGGTTTTATCTGGGTTCTCTCTTATTGATTTGTGGGAACTACTTATATATTAAGGAAATTAGCCATTTGTGATTCGAGCTACAGGCAATATTCCCCTCTTTAATCACATCCCTTAATCTTTCTCTCATGGCGTCTGGGTTTTCTCTCATTTCTTCCCTCCAAAATCACATAGTAAAAAAAGCTTGTGCTTTCTCAATTGGGTTGGTTTTTCATATTCAAAGATTTTAATATGTAGACTTTTCCATGCCACTTTTGCTCTGTTCTGTTGATGAGATGAAAGCTAGAGAACTCAGTGTTTAGTGTGATGTGTGAGTGAGGGGACCAGAGGAACCAGGTGGCTACAACGTGGTGCCTGTCATTAATTAGAAGCTCATTCCTGTTCACTGTTGACTTGTGGTCATTTTCTACTGCAGTGTCAGCATGTGGCCACTGACTTGCTATCTTGAGGAGTGCATGTGATGGATCATCTCTGGCTTCTGGGGGCCAAGAGTCTGGTAACATCCGGTTTCCTCTGCAGCTGGTCAGCTGAAGGACTCGCATTAGACTCTGGGGCTGCTGATGGCTTATTCCCCTGCAGGCTCTGGGTAAAGGGCTTCATTATTATGTTTTTTCCATTTTTCCTGTGTGTGTATTTTACATTTGTGCATGTGTGTGTACAGGTCCATGTGAATGTACAGGAACATGCACCTGTGCATGCATGCATGTGAAGGCTTAAGGTTGATGTTGGGACTCATCCTCCATCACTCTTCTGCCTTATCCTTTGAAGCAGGGTCTCACTCAAACCCAGGGATTGCCAGCTTGCTCTGCACTGCCTTCCAAGTGCTGGCCACCACTCCCACCAGGCATTTATGTGGGTTCTGGGATTTAGAACTCAGGTCCTCATGTTTTTGAGGCAAGCACTTGAACTGCTGAACCATCCTCCTAGCTCCCCAAGGGCCTCATTTTTCTTGCTAGCTTTCTGCAGGCCACTCTCAGTTCCTTGACACGTGCTTTGCCAACATGATGTTTTGTTTACCCAAATCAGTAAGAGAGATTCGACAGAGCTGTGACATGTGGCTCTTCTACTTTGATGATTAGAGAAAAGCTACAGGTCCTACACACATTCAGGGGAAGAGAACCACAAGAGACCACATAGTAGGGCCAGGAGACCCTTTGGCAGCTGGGTTCATCCTTTGACTGAACCTGAGGAGAGCTTCCTTCTGACTTCAGGCAGGCAGTCTGACATAACCTGGAAAGAGTTTGGGTGTGGTAGAACTTGTAGTCTACTTTCTTGAATTTGGTCCTGAAATTCTGTCTTCTCACATCAAGGATTCACAAGTAGAACTTTTGGGGTGCTTCTCTGCCTGGAAGTGACATCAGTGACATCAGTGTCCCACTGCCACTTGAACATGTCATCCCAGTAGAGCGAAGTTAGATAGGCTGTGGGCTATCTGAGGTGTGGATGATTCTTACCTGTCAGTCTCCCAAAAGAATAAGAGCAGACAGAAACGAACACTAGAAAAGGATGGGAATTCTGGGCTGGTTCTCACTACATTCTCCTAACTCCATTTAGCTGATCATAGATTAAGACCAAAACACTTAAAAACAAAAAGTTCCTATTCGTCATTGTGGATTGATTGGTCTGCTGAGTCTAAAGGCTTAAAATATAACTTAAAAATAGATAAATTATAATATATAATCCAAAAGTAAATGAAAAAGCACCTACCAGAGCCAGCCAGGAGGTAGGAGCCCTGGCTCAGCATGACATCAAAGGAGGCCTGGGGCTGCTGGTGGAAAGAATATCAGATGGGAGGAGCCAGTGGGTGTGGTGGTGAGGGAGTCCCATTTCCCTAAGAGGAGAGGGTTCTGGAAAGGGTCTCCATGCCTGTGTCTTGGAGAAGAAATGGGGTGGTCCCAAAACAGGGGAGTACCTGGCTAAAGAGAGGGAGTGTTGGTAATGACCAGAGGTGGTCTTTGACCTGTAGCAGCTGAATTGCTTCATGGCAGAGTCTGGACTGGGAATTGTGCAGTGAGATCCTCTGTCCCCTCTGCTGAGGAGGCTTAGCTTTGTGTCCAGGACCCCTGGAGATTCATAGATGTCCTGTCTGGAAAAAGAGGTCTGAAGGAAGAATGGTGCAGTTTGTAAGTGTCTCCATACAGCAAGTGAGTGAAGCTAGTAGACTTGAGCGGCTCTGAGAGAGGTGGGGTTCTGGAGAACGGATCAGAGTGTTTCCTTGGATTCAGGAAGGGGATGCTAGCCTATCCGGTTTACACTCATTTCTACCTCTCTCCTGGGCCAGCAGGAAAATTTCATTTCATTTCTCATCAAAGTTACTGTGTCAAATACTTCCCTCCAGGAACCTAATTCAGTGGCTACAGGGATGTGGACTTACATGTGGTGGTGGTAGAGCTCAGACTCATAAGGTTCCTTTTCCTAAAAATTGAAACAGATTCTTGCTGAGTTGTATGGCAAAGTGGACAATGCCTTTAGCAATGTGTGTGTGTGTGTGTGTGTGTGTGTGTGTGTGTGTGTGTGTACTCATGTATGTTGCTTTGGCTTTTTGTTTCTCTTGAAGTCTTGGAAATACTTAGCGTTAGAACATATTTATGATAGTGGTTCCCAACCTTCCTAATGCCGTACTTGTGACTCTTTCATACACTTCCTCATGTTGTGGTGACCCCCCCCCCCCACCATACAGCTATTTTTGTTGCTACTTCAAAACTGTAACTTTTGCTATTGTTATGAATTGTAATGTAAATATCTGATACGTAGGATTTCTGATATGTGACCCCAAAGTGGTTGAGACGTATAGGTTGCAAAACACTTATTTATAGTATGTCCTTCAGGTGCTATTGAAATTCAAGCTTAAATTTTATGATGCACTGTACAGAAAGGAAAACTACTTCACTAGGGCATGTGTTTTGCTAGTTGAGTGGATTTCAGGCCAAGCTTAGCAGTAAGTCGTCCAAGCTGGCATCCTGGCTCCATTCTACCAGGGACCCAGGCTTCCTTTCTTATGTGTTTCTCTACAGTCTAAGATTGCTGCTTGAGGGCTGGTGAGATGGCTCAGCGGGTAAGAGCACCCGACTGCTCTTCCGAAGGTGATGAGTTCAAATCCCAGCATCCACATGGTGGCTCACAACCATCCGTAACGAGATCTGGCGCCCTCTTCTGGAGTGTCTGAAGACAGCTACAGTGTACTTACATATAATAAATAAAATAAATCTTTAACAACAACAACAACAAAAAAAAGATTGCTGCTTGAGTTCCTGCCATGTCTGAATTCAAGCTGAAGAAAGGCTGTAGAAGGGTGAACTTCCTCTTCTTCAGGAGCCTTTCTGGAATTCTAACAGAGAGCTTCTGCTCAGTGCCATTGGCCAAGAGTTAGTCATGTGTTTATGGACTGTTGTAAAAGCTGGGAGAACGAGTAAAACTGGAGTTCTCAGTAATTACAAGAGTAAACAGTGTATTCAGGGGCTACTCGTGAAGAGAATATGACCAAATACAGACGTTTACTTGTGCTGACTTGCTTTAGGAAAACTTGCTCAGTTAGGGTTTTATTGCTGTGAAGAGACACCATGACCAGCTCTTATAAAGGAAAATACTTAATTGGGGCTGGGTTACAGCTTCAGAGGTTTAGTCCATTATCAGCATGGCGGGAAGCACGACAGCATCTAGGCAGACATGTGTTGGAGATGGAGCTGAGCGTTCTACATCTTGATCTTCAGGCAGCAGAAGGAGACTGTTGCACAGTGGGTTTGTCCCAACAGTGATACAGTTCCTCCCACAAGGCTACACCTATATAAGCACAGCTCCTAATAGTGCCATTCCCTATGGGCCAAGCCTTCACACACATGGAGGCCATTCCTGTTCCAACTACCACAGGGTCCAGGCCTAGGAAAGATGACATGCATCATTGTCCCAAGACGAGGTGATAGAGAACCTAGGTAGGGCCAGACCCAAGGGTGCTTCTGCCTTATGCTGTACCAGTGGGCATCCTTGGATGTTGTGATGGTTAATACTGTCTGCTCAACAGGATCTAGAATTAACTCCAGAGACAGACCTCTAGGTATGTCTGTGAAGGGGTTTTTAGAGTGGCTTAGTAGATGTGGGAAGATCTATCCTGAATGTAGGTGGCACTACTTCATTGTTTGTGGTCCAGGAGAATTAAAAGGAGAAATCAAGGGGTACACTATTACCCATCATCCTCTGCTTCTGACTGTGGGTACAGAATAACCAGCTGCTCTGTGCTTTATCTGCCTTGCCTTTCTTGCCACCGTAGGCTGTTGATCCTTTAATTATAAGCTCAAATGGGCCCCTCTTCCCTCAAGGCGCTTCTTCTCAGTGTCTTAGTTAGGATTCCTAGTGCTGTGAGAAAACACCATGCCCAAAATCAGCTTGGGAAGGAGAGGGTTTATTTCTTCTTAGAACTCTCAGGTCATAGTGCATGGGCAGGGACAGAAGCGGTGGAGGAGTTCTGCTTGCCCCTCATGGCTTACTCAACCTGCTTTCTTATATAGCCCCCACCTTCCCCGGAGATGGGGCCTCTGAGGCTGGGTCTACCCACACCAGTCATTAATCAAGAAAATGTGCTATAGACTTGTCTACAGGCGTTCTGGTGAAGGCATTTTCTCAAGGTGCTTCACCCTAGATCACTCTAGCTTGTTTCAAGTTGACAAAAAAAATAACCAGCACAACAAGCAACAAGGAAAATGGGTAATATTGATGGGGTAATTTTAATCAACAGCAGAGATGTATTGCTCATGGTCTGAGGCTGGGAAGGTGTACTATCAAAGCAGCGGAGGAAGGGGAAAGGGCTCCTTTAAGTCTCAAATAAGGCACTAGTCATACAGAAGTCCTCATAACCTGATCATCTTTCAAAAGTGTCACATGTCAACATGATTGTTGCAGGGATGGGATTTCCACACACTTTTGGAGGAACATCCACTCTGAATAGCAGAGCCTTACTGTCGGGGCTAGAGGAAGCAAATGGTTGATTCAAATCCAGGTTCCAGATTCTACAGCTACCGTGGTGGGTACTCTGGG
>LR749817.1:908348-1083365 GCA_902729485.2 Mus minutoides | reverse complement strand
GCAGGTTTGTAGGTGCTCCTCAAGCATTGTGGGGGGTCCTTTTTTGTGATGTTGCCACACCTTGTGATTTCTTTAGAATGGTGCAGTTAAGTCAGATGCTTTAAAATAACCAAAGGCTCAGGCTGTAGAGATGGCTCTAAGGGTAATAGCACTGGCCTTTCTTCCATAGGACCTGAGTTTGATTCCCAGCACCCACATGTCAGTTCACAATGTCTATAACTTCAGTCTTTGGGGAGTCTAGGAATATCAGGCACCCTGTGGTATACAGACACACATGGAAATAAAAATCCAAATCTTAAAAAAAAATGACTGAGGGCTTCAGAAAATGGCCGAGGGCTTTAGAAGAGGAAAGGACATAACCCTGACTATCCCAGGGTGCAGTAAGAAGGCGCCACAGATGTTCTCATTCAGAGGAATAGCGAGGCTGCCGGCTTCAATGAATGCCTGCCCTATCTGTCTCCAGCTTCCTTCCTTTAAGATTTGAGAGCTGAGGCTGTACATTAAACCTCATGTCTAGCCTCTGTCCAGAGGGTCCAGGGACGAGCAGTCTTGCCCATCCTTGGTGGCATCCATGCTAAATGTGCCTCTCAGTGGTTTCTCGCTCTTGCCAGCAGCTATCCTTCATGTCCGAGCTCCTTGACTCAAGACAGGGCTGTGGCTTCTTTGCTTTGGGGTCCCAGCTCTGTTGTATTTTGGACACGCGGTTATCACTAGTATCCCAGATGCGAGCATCCCTGTGCGGGACAGCCTGTGTGGCTTAGTCTGAGGACTGTACCTGAGCCCGAGGCATTGCTTTGCCTAGAGCAGGTTATGGAGTGGGATCGGGGCACATGTGAATTTCCACAGTCATGGGTGTCACGTGGGAGTTGGTGGCAGACAGTGTCCTGGTTTAAATTACACTCATGCTTCAAGGGTCTGAGCTGCTTGAGAGCTGCTGTCCCTCACTAGGCTCATTTCAGATTTACTTGAACGGCTTCAGGCTTCTCTGTTATTAATGACACTAGGACCTCCGCTTGGAGACGGCTCTTTAATGAGGCTGCCTGTCACTTCAGTCAGTGAAGAAAGCTCCACTCCAGGTTTGGAGTGATTGCGGAGGTATTGGTTCCTCAACCATGATGAAGGAAGACAGGCAGAAGAGGATCAACCTATAGAAGCTGCCCAGGGTACCAATCCCAGGGCCAGGCCTCCAGAAACGTGATGTGGTGCCTTATTTGAGTGACCCAGATGAGGGGCCTGGTTCCAGTGGGGACACTACTGTGTTAGAACTTAACACAGGCTAGCCCAGGCTGAATATTTTAGAGATCCTTGCTAGGAAACAATAGTGGATGCAGGTCTTAATTTGTTCCTTCCATGTCTTGGCTAGTTTGGATTCAGGCAGCTTAGGGCCTTTCTGACTTTGAGAATTGAAGTTGCGGTTGGTTTCTTTTTAGCTCCGAGATGCTTGTGAGTGAAGGGTGTTGGGGTGCCTAAGGCAGAGAGCATGGTGGAACTGGCAGGTAATTCTCGGGTTAGAAGATATCTAATGAGTTTGAAAGCAGGCCTCAGGACTTCTGGTCTGTGTGTTGGGTTGGTGGTATTTATTCGAATCTTCCTAAGGCATTGGGACAGAGTGAACATCAAGTCAAGTAGTGCCTGTGCACTTTGCTCAACAGAGAACTTGTAATAACTCTGGGCCTTTTGTCACACCAAAGTGGTGACATCCTCTCTAGTGACACTATGAAGAAGGTTGTTCCACTGTACCCTGTCCTGGAACCCTGGTTTCAACCTGACTGGCAGCTTCCTAGTCAGGTGTACCATCTTCCTGTCTTATTGACCATCTCTGTCAATGTGCAGTTTCACTCAGAATGTTAGACAGAGACCACATTACCCTCTGCTACAAGCAGCCTTTAGCTGCCCCGTCTTTAAAATAACAGGGTGATGGAAATTTTTTTTGAAAGTGAAGCCTCCTAATTGAACCTTAATTTCCATTGGAGTATTTTTATAAGATTTATAGCTGTGTTTAGCAGCTCTCTAATGACACTACTGATTTGCATAATGCTGATTATCCAGGCAATTCAAAGTCATTTATAGCTGTGTCTTCATCACCAGGTGGCAGAGAGTGCCCCATTTCATTGCCAGGGAAATTGAGGCTTTTTATACAGAAATAAATGACCCATGGCAAGCCGGCCATGGAGGTGAATTATTGAGCATCTTCGCCCCTTTCTCTCCACTGTTGACTTTGTGAGGATGGGGTGTTCTTGAGGAGCTGGTCCTCTGGCTTATTAGGCACTAAGTGAGCTTGAATTATTTGTTTCGGAAATGGGATTTCTGTCTCTCTTTATATATGAAATGGAAATTCTGGCTCCTTTAGCTCCCCCACTATGAAGGTTAATGAATGAATGTGAACTTTTGTTAAACAGTCTAGGAGAACGACACTATGAAAAATGTCACTTTATTAATGATAAACTTGAGTTCTGGTGTGGGGGGCCCATGAAAGTGTTTGCTAGTTTTCCAAACATGTTGGTACATCCTGGTCTGCTTACTTCCCCCCCCAACCCCCCAACCCCCCAACCCTGCTAAGAACTTCTCTTATGGTATTCTTCCCAGGAAACTGATGTTTTGAAAGAGCCCGTTACCAAATCACAGTTATTAAATAATAATTTGTATTGTGAAAACAGCATGGGTGGATATTTATAGCTGTGAGTTTCCAGTGGAAGGAAGCAGTTGTTACCACACAAGCCTGTTTTTGTTTCCGCCAAGAACAAAGATGTCAGATGCCTGACATTTAGGCAAATGGACAGGTTTGATTGCTGCTTTTGAAGTGGTCTTGGGAATTCCTGGCACTCTCAAAGGTTTGCAACTCAAGTCTGGAAGCTACTGTTTCTACTCTGGTGACTGCTGAGCCACCAGGGGAGTGAAGGTGTTATATTGGTTTTAGCTTTTGGGAAGGTATTAGCCTTCCTATTATCTGAGTAATTCCTGTTATCTGAGGAAGCATGTTGCAGGACCCTTGAGTTCCTGAAATAGCCAATAATAGTACTGGCTTATTTTTGTTTTTGTTCTTGTTTTTCAAGACAGGGTTTCGCTGTATAGCCCTGGCTGTCCTGGAACTTTGTAGACCAGGCTGGCCTCGAACTCAGAAATCCGCCTGCCTCTGCCTCTCGAGTGCTGGGATTAAAGGCGTGTACCACCACGCCCAGCTTAGTACTGGATTCTTATATACTGGTAGTGCATACCGAGTGGAAATGTAGGACAAAGGGTGATTTATGACCTAGGCAGGACAGAGTGGCATGGCCTAAGGTCATGTTACTCAGAGCAAGCACACCATTTACAACTTCAGAATTGTTTACTTCTGGAATTTTCCGTTTAATATTTTCAGTTTGTGTTGGGCCCCAGTTAACCTTGGGAAGTAAAACCCAGAGAGGACTTAGTACAAGAATATCTTGATAGGAAGCCATCTGGGACTGGTCACCTGTAGCTGTGACTTGGCACTTTTCATTCCCTTTTTCCCCCTTGCCCATAGTTATTATGTCACACTTTAGGGGAATCGGAGCTCAGCGAGCAGGCTGAGACCCAGGGAAGTAGGCGTGCAGAGCATCTTGGGACCAGAACTGTGTCCTCTGTTATGCAGCTGTGTGACCTTGTTCCTGGTCAAGTAACTGTTCAGATCTCAGTTTTCTTCATCTGCAGAGTTGGCGGCAATAGCTCGTTAAGTGGTTTTGAGGATTAAATGAAATTTTGGTTTTAAAGAAGAAGGCAGTGTACCAGACTCTTGATATTAAGTGCAGAGAATGCCTGTTAGAGGTGTCACAACTTGAAGGTAGGTGCACACCTGGTTCCCATGTACTTATGCTCCTAAGATTATATTCTCTCATGTTTACTTAGATTTGTTTTTTGTTTTGTTTTCTTTTTTGAGGTAGGATCTCATGTGTCCTAGTCTGACCTCAAACTTGCTGCATAGCAGAGGCTGGCCTTGAACTCCTGATCCTCCTGCTTGCTGGGATTACAACCGTGCAGCGATATACTCAGTTTATGCAGCACTGGAGATCAAAGGCAGGACTTTGCATGCTAGACAAACGCTCTGCTAACCGAGCCTTAGCCCCAGCCCCAGTCACGTGACCCTGTTGCTGTGTCCTTCCCCTTCCTCCCAGGGAAGGGAACTGGATTTCTTCAGGGTCCTCTATCTCTCACGACATTGGCCTTGCCCTAGCCTGAGCAGGAACCATTGCTGCTTTTCTCTGCCCAGTCTGTCAGCGTAACTGGTGGGTGAGTCTCAGGTGTACGTTTGATACGTTTGTTGCAAGTCAAGTCTATAGTTCACGGACTTGGCGTTTCCACTAAAAACCAATAGATGTCTTTCTTACCTGGCTTCATGGCCTTATAGCTGGCACCTTTTGGTCTTGCTACGACAGGTTTTGCTCTGGCTTGCCAGGGTTAGTCCCATGGTCAAGGTCAAATTGGCTCACAGCAAGGCTTAATAAGCACTGGCTGGAAAGGGACTGTCACAGAGTAGCACACATAGGGGTTTAGGCAGTAGCAAATTGTTCCCCATTGGTTCCAGAGTCTGGGAGTCTGAAGTCAAGGTTGATGTCTTCAATGGGTCACGTGGGAGAATCTGTTTTACTTATTTCCCAGCTTCCTGGCAACCTTTGCCCCAACTTGGTTTGTACCCCCAGCAGCTCGGTCTCTGTGCTCAAGGACGCAGTGTCCTTCTTCCCTGTGTGACCTGTGTTCTCATTTCCCTCTTCCTGTAAGGAAGGTTACCTTCCAGAAATTCACCCAGGAGGAGCTGCTACCTGCTCCAGGGGTCTGCCATCTTCCTTTCCTTCTTCCTGTCGCCATCCTTATGCAGTCAGAACACCGCTCTGCTCTCTCTAGAGTCTCCCTGCCTTTGGAATCACAGCATCCTGTCTGTTCTCTTCTTTCAAGGTCATCTTCTGGAACAACCTTGTGCATGATTGGTTCTGAGTACTCCTTTTGAGTTATTCCTGAGACCATGCTGTACATGTCTGTACTTTTGAGCCTTGCTCTCTCACATCCTTTGTAGGTGCTTCAAAGATAAGGACCATTTCTGCTTATACTGGCATACTGCAGAACAGATGATGAGTGTACCCATTTCTTTGTACTTTCTTGTAACATGGCTACTAGAAGCCTTTCATTAAATATCTTTGCTTGCTTCATATTTCTGTTGAGCAGCTTTGGTTACTGCTTTCTTATATCCATCTAGCAAAATCTGCATGGGCCAGCTCCAGCCTGAGGCTGGACTGAATGTTGCTTATCAGATTAAATGGCAGCCTGCTCAAAAGATTTATCTACCAAAGCCCGTGAATCTGACTTATTTGGGGAAATAATTTAAACATGTTGGCATAAGATCCTCCTGGATTATCCAAGTGATCCACGAAGCCACTGCAAGCATCCTTTAATAAGATCAGGCACACACAGAAGGTGTAATCGTCAGAGTTGGGGCAGAAATTGGACTGATCCATTTATACCAGGATCCCTGCCCCCCCCCCCCGAGAGAAAGGCAAAGAACTATATACCCCCTTAAATCTTCCAGCAAGAATTCATCTGCCCAGACCTCCGCTTTCTATTTCTGTCCTTTGGAACAGTGAGAGGGCAAACATCTGTTGTTTCAGTCACTTAGCTTGTAGTGATTTGTTATGGCAGACTTGGAAGGTGGGAGGCAGGTGTCCCCAAACCTGGGCGACACAGAGAGAACTCTTAAGGGATAAGAGAAAGGCCACTGGAATGAGGTGGGACCGCCACAGATTACTGCCCAGCTACCTGTTGTTCTAGAAGCCACCGGTGGGATGATTATATGGGGTGCTTGGCGAGAAAGTCAGTGGAGAGAGAGTTCCTGTGTGCGGTGACTGTGGACGTCTCTGGATGTTGGTGGCTGGACTTTATAAGACAGTCTTTGACCTTTTTTGGGTCATCTTTCTATTTGTATTGTTGGCTAAAGGAATAAGAGAAATGATATGCTAATTCTCATCTGAGAGAAGGCCCCTGCCCCCATTTGATGAGAGATCTGTTGTCTTCCTGATGCTCATTAAATACTTGTTAAATTGCATCCCTCCGTTTTTTAGGGAAAACAGCATGCCATGCTAGTTTATCTAGAGATTTTGGGTTCCCACCAAGAATTTTATAAAGCGACCTCACACTAATTACAAGATAAATATCTCCAGCCCCACATGCAGCATGCTTACTCTGCCAGTGTCCCTGTTTTTTGTTTTTTGTTTTCCTTACTGGGAAGAGAAAGAACGTTTGTTTGCTGGTCTAGAGTACAGCAAGCATTTTTACACAATCATTTTGGTTAACCCTCAGGCTGGGTCTGCTGGTGGTGTTACCACACGCCTTTATAGATAGGGGATCTGGGTCTCTGGTCTCTGAGAGGTGAAGAAACGTGTCCAAATTTCGTAGTAAACAGGAGAGCTGAGTCCTATTCAGGCAAGGGCTTTCATCACCAAGGGGCCTTCTCTCCAAGGGAACCTTCACATAGCGCTGTGTGCAATAGCATGGAGTGCTTTGGATGGAATGGGGGGGTGTGTCTCTGGTTCCCCACTCTGTCTCCCCTCAAAGCATCACTGCACAGGACACCTTGAGGCCATGTTCTTCACTTGGTTCTTCCTGCACAACCCTGGTCTGATGCAGTTTTGTTTTGTTTGTGAGCTTTTCACATGTAGTAGACTCTAGGAGAATATATTTCTGCAGAATATATTTCTTGTGGTATCCCTGCTTAGTCCTAGGACTTCCTGGAGATTGGCATGGTAATAGCTAAAACTCTGCCTCTGGGTCTTACAGTGATTGACTTTGATGGAAGATATTTTTGTGGAGTTCACTTTGTGGTGTGAGAAGGGAACAGATTCTAGACTATTGCATGGCTAAGGAAAGTGGCAGCGAATAGCATCCCAGATCTCTTGTGTAGAAGGATGGTGTTTGATGGGAAGGAGATGCATATCTCTCAGCCTATGGAGAATACAGTGCTCATGTGGGAAACGCTGGTCCAGGTTTAGGCATGTGAAGAAAAATGCAGGCAAGACAGTTTCTGCTCCTTACAGGGCCATTCTGGGTAGATTTGGAGGCTGCCAAATATCTTTAGGCAGGAACATAATTCCTTATGTGATGCTTTATGGAAGTTATTAGAACCAACCCTCCCTCTCCTTCTTTTTGTAAAGATGTAAAGACATCATTATATAGTGTTGTAAACTTCTTTTTATGAGACTATTCTTGATGCTCAGGTTCAAAGAATGATACAGTTTTATCTTAGAATTGCTCTATTATTTATGGTCAGAGGTTCATATAAGGATGTCTGTTGGATTGTGTTTTAGTCAGGATTGTATAGACCATAGCTGCAGTAACATATTTCTCTTAGAGGTGATTGGTTTCACTTGATGACCTTGGAGACTGAATGGCTGGTATAGAGCAGGGTGTGGGGTGTGGGGTGGGGCATGGGATGGGGGTGGGGCGTTGCTTCTGTTCCCCATGGCTGCTTTGATCCAGTTGGCTGAGGACCCACTGTCCGGAGGGAGCAATGTCACAGCAGGGAAATCAATTGCTAGAGCTGTGCTGTGCTGTCTTCCTTTAGCCTTCGCTTTGTGAATGATGCCTGTCATGTTAGCCCTAACTCCATTGATCAGAACTAGGTCCATAGTCCCACCTAACCTGGGAAAGGAGGAGGTAGCCCAGGTCAGCCGGTGAGAACTGCCTCCTGTCACAGTTAACACAGTGCCCTGCTAGTGAGGAGCTTCTGAGTGACTGCTCACTGATGGGCTAAGAACCGGGTGAAAAGATCGAGTTCCTCCACATCAAGTGGCTCTCCTCTACCTCACACCAGACTGTCCCACACTTGGTTAGCACCTAGCAAATGAGATGGTGACTAAATGAGGGCTTTTAAAAAATTATTATTATTCATAGTCTTGACAATCTGCCTACATTGCCACCTGGGTGGACCAAGTACTAGCTATGACAAATTTGTGTATTTTACTAACATAGTCCCTGCAATTTTTCGTGGATAGCCTTTACACCTTTTCACAGGAGACTTCCGTCTGTGTGTATCGGCTTTATTTAGAATTAGAGAACCCAGGCCCAAATTCTAGTCCTTTACTTTTCTTGTGTGGTATGTTGTTTTTATTTATCTACTTCAGTTTTTTTTTGTTTTTTTTTAAACAAGCAAACGAAACAGGGTCTCATTATGTAGCCCTGGCTGTCCTCGAGCTTGCCTTGTAAACTAGGCTGGCTTCAAACTCAGAGATCTGCTTGCCTCTGCCTCCCAAATTGCTGATGTTAAAGTAGTGTGCACACACCTGGCACGTGCCGTGATTTTTGAATTGGCTCCTTCTTATTCTTAAGTTTCAGCGTTTCCATTTATAGAGCAGAGTGGGGTGGACACAGGCATGCAAATGCCACCTTCTCTGGCTTTTCACACGTTTTAATCAGTTTTAGTCTTCTATGGTTGTGATGACAAATTCCTACAACTGGGTGGCTTAAGTAGTTTTGTGGAAAGCAGGGTTGACTTTCCCAGAGACTCCAGGTTTTCCCCTGGCTTCCTCTCTTCTCCCAGTCCCTCACCCCCACCCCAATCCTGGCTTCCGTGTTGATCTCCTACTTTTGCCTTTCCAGGACATTCTCCAGTGCGTGTGCGTGTGTGTGTGTGTGTGTGTGTGTGTGTGTGTGTGTGTGTGTGTGTGTAGATTTCCTTCTCTCTATGATGATAATAGTTATTAGATAAGGAACTACTCCATTCCATTATGACCTCTTTTTATATTAGCTTTAGCTATAAAGATCCTTTCTAAATAAGGTCACAGTTGATGGACGGTATTGGAGCTTAGGCTGGGAATCTATCTTCTTGGGGAACTACATCCTACTTACTCCAGTAGCGTAGCAAAACACCAACAGAGTGTTCCCATTATAGTATGTCCTTAGTAAGTGAGAGTCGTGTTTTCCCCCACCACCCCCTCCTTGAGGGAGAGCACTTGGGAAAGCCCTCACAGAACTTTTGAACTAAAGTTTGCTGTCCTCTCAAGCCTTTGAGGTTACTGTGTTGATCAAAGGAGAGCGATTTCTGTTGTCCCCTGGTGATACACAGCTCTTAGCTGGGGCTGCACACTCTTCTAGGGTATATATGAGAACTGTCATGCATCTCTATTATGGAATATGCCCAGCATTTGGATTTCAAGTGACTATAGCCCAGTGCTGTCATGGTTTCCTTCGGGCACTTTTGTCTTGCTTAACGATGCAAAACAGAAAACGCACACAAATGGTTCCTCAAAATGAGGCCTATCGTTATTGCTTCTTTTACCTCCAGGGCCTCATACTGCAGAAGCTTATTCACTGCAAAACAATGAGGCCTCTAAATCTCCCGCCTTCATATTTTCCATTCCATATTACAGTCGAACATGGTGAAATTAATTGTGGCTAAGGCAGAGACGACAGGAAAAACCTATAATGGTTTATCATATTCCGTAGGCTTTGTGAGGGCTGTAAATTTAAGGCATATAGGAATTGTATTTATTCTCCAGGTTCTGCAAATTTGTTATGTTCCCTTTCCCCCATGGAGGTGGGGGGAGAGGTTCTTCTGGATAAGGGGGAAGGGGGTCACTCTGCGTTGACAACAAAGAGAGCAGTCAGAGAGATGTTCCCAGTTGCAGACCCCTGCAGAGCCCTCCCTACCAAGCTTCTTTAGTTTCATGACTGTTAATGGCTGAATTATTGATGCTGGCTAGCTGGTGGTGAGAGCTGCTTCTGAGACAGCCTCTCCCCTTACATCAGCTCTTTGATAGCAGCGATGTCGGAATCACATTCCATAGGGAGAAGTTATAAATTGAATAGGAGTGTGTATGTGTGTGTGTGTGTGTGTGTGTGTGTGTGTGTGTGTGTGTGTTGTGCACACGTGCTCATAGCAGGAAGACCTCTGACCATATGCCTGTGTGTGAGTGCCCTTTGTCTGAACCTTGTGGTGTAGAAATTCACATCCTTGGATGGGAACAGGGTCATTGCCATTACCCTAGTAACTCTTCTTGACATGGAATACTCTTGTGTCAGTCCCTAGTAACTCTTCTTGACATGGAATACTCTTGTGTCAGTCCATTTGGACAGCGAAGATGCCAGAGGCTGAAGTTCTATGAGATTCCCCATTGTTAGACATCTGGAGAAGCTGTGTTAGCTACTGTACTCCCTAGGGCTGTGTGAGCATGAACAGGGCCTTGAGGTCATGGTGTTTTGTCGTTGTTGACTTTTGAGACACGGTCTTACTATGTAACTTTGCTGACTTGGAGCTCAGTATGTAGACCAGGTATCTTGAATATGTACAAGTGCACTTGCCTCTACCTCCCATGGGCTAGTATTAAAGGCATATGCCATGAGCCTGTGCCAAGAGCCAGGCATGAGTTCAGGGTCTTTATTCTATTCCGAAAGCAGAAATCCACCAACAGAATTCATAAACACACACACACACACACACAAACACACACACACACGCACGTGCATGCAATGGCATAGTGAGTCCTTGGGATGCTGTAGCTCACAGGCTTCAGACGTTCTAAAAGTGCCCCATAGGTACACATTTATACGTTCACACAAACACTCCTACATGAATGTCATGGCAGCAGCTTTCACACTTGCTCCCAAGTGAAAGTGCCCACTGCTGTATGAATGGACAAATACAGTGAGGTACCTCCATACGGTGGAATATTACTTGGCCAGAGAGTGAAGCAAAGTACCGAAACCTATTGAAGACGGGCGTCCTTTGACCATTGGGAAATGAAAGACGTCAGTTACAAAAGATCATGATTTTCTATGATACTGTTGTGTGGATATCCAGAATCCTAAAACGCATTGAGACAGAAAGTAAGAGGAGGTTGCCTGGAGGACTTGGGGGTGTGGAAGGAAGTGGGGAGTGGCTGACCCGGTGTAAGGCGTCCTTCTGGGCTTTTGGAACGCTATGAAGAAGGCTGTAGTGATGGTTGTATGAATGGTCTGCCTTACATTGTGGAGTTGAATAGTGTATGAATTTTATCTCAGTAAATCTGTTTAAAAGTTACATTTAAATTGCAGATTAGAGTATTATATAAAAACTGAATTAAAAGATACTCTTTCTGTTCCTAATATATTTAGATTTATTCTAATATGTTCCCCTCCATGTCTTTAAATGTTGCTGAATGTAAGCCATCATACTGACTCTAGAATCCATATTTTTATAAATTTTTCTCCTTTTTACAGATGAGAACTTGAGTCCCAGAATGTCAGGATGGCAAACCTTACTCAGTTGATTAGTGATTGAGTTGAGACTGCGGATGTTGCTTTCTGGGTCTCATTTCTCTGTGCTCCCTGGAGCTTGGGGGTTCTTCAGTTTGGGACAGTGTTGGAATCAGTAAAGGTCCTGGCAGTGAGGGTGGGGAGATGGCTTGTCAGGAAGAACCTGAGTTTTATATTTCAGGGTCCACATAAAAAAAGCTACAGCGGTAGCAAGCATGGTCTTGGTACTGGAGACAGGGAGATGGGCAGGTGGCAAGAAGCACGCTGGACTCCTTGGCAAGGTCAAGGCCACCAAGACATTTGTATTAAAAGTGGAGGCACCTAGGTGATGACACCCCAGGCTTCCCTCTGGCACCCTCCCCAACATGAATGCATGCACTATATCCTACATAAACACACAGGAAGAGCAAAGGTGCTGGTACTGACTAAGCCCCTTGCAAACCCCTCCTCCAGGGGCCTGGGTGGGGAGGGGAGCTCCAGGCATGTAAGGATTGGCTCCCCTTGGCAGGGAGCACTGTGCTTCGTTTAGCACAGCAGGTCACTTTACTTACAGAGGATATACATTTCTTTATATTTTAGGCAAAGATACTATTTTCTCAGCATTTTATAGGAATGACATTCAGTATGCCTAAATAAATGGCTGCTATTTAGATGACAGGTGTCTAGCCCCCTCTTCCACTGAAAATAAAATTTGGTATAGGAAGCAATAAAAATAACTAGGGAGTGTGTCTGTGTGGGAAATGAGAGAGAAGAGACACACTGGTGTGTACCTGAAGCTCCGTTTGGTATCTGTTAATTGTGGATAGAGATACAAAGAAAAGAACATTTTAGCAGTACTACAGACTTGGGTGTGTGTGTGGGGTGCTTTTGAGGGGCAGAGAAAGTGAGGTCCATGAACAAGCAGTTCTGGGTTATCCAGTTGTTTGTGTGGTGTGATTAGGATGAGAATTTGCCTCTAGAAGTTAGGAGCTGGTTCAGAACCGCTCTCACTTCTAGGGTCTGAGAGGCCATTGCATGGCCAAGTGGCAAGGCTGATTTATTTGTTTCTCCCAGTGGCTTTTTAAACCCCAAAATCAACTTGACGCAAGGTGGGGTCAGCTGAGAAGAAAACCCGCAATTGAGAAGACACAGCCATAAGACTGGCCTGTAAGCTAATTGATGGGACATAACCTTGCTTGATGATTGGTGTGGAGCACATGGTCCCACCCATTGTGGGTGGTTCCCTCCGTGGGTGGATGGTCCCAAGGGGTATAAGAAAGCAAACTGAGCAAGCCAGGGGGAGCAAGCCAGTAAGCAGCGCTCCTCCATGACCTCTGCTTGATCTCCTGCCTCCAGGTTCCTGTTTGAGTTCCTGCCCTGACTTCCCTCGGGTGAAGGACTGTGATGTGGAAGTGTAAGATGAAGGTAGCAAAGCAATAGAAAGCTGACACACCTAGCAGTTGGGAAAAGCCCCTGCTTTGTTATTTTTGTGAGTAACTATTTGTCTCTAGCAGGGACATTTCTTGCGCTAAGAGACACCCACAGCAGAGTCAGTGTTTTTGTTCATGACTCCATTATGAATGTAGTACTAGTAATGGACCCAAGTCAGAGAGGCCAACACCTTTGCTTAGTTAGGAGTTTGAGCAGAGGCTTGTAAGTGGGGAGAAAAGACTAGCCTTTTTCTGCAGGTCTGGCCTTCAGCAAGGTCTCCTTCAGAGCTAAAAGGAAAAGCCCACATTGCCTGATTCTGCTGATAGTTGGTCTGCAGGGTTTCTGTTGGGCAATGATCTCTTCCTCTGATAAAAGATAGTTGTCTAATTAAAAGGGCGTGGGACAAGCGTGCACAGAAGGAATAAAGGCAGAAAATACAAATATCTAATGACTAAAACAATATTGGTTTGATTAAAAGAGGCAGGCTCAACCAAAATGTGCCATCCTTCAGACTCCCAGTATGTCAGCACAGCCCCTAACCCACTGCTGACCTCTGAGAGAAGACTTTGGTCCTCCACGTGCTCCCTATTTACCTGTGGGAGCATCTATATGTGCTTCATCATCTCTCGAATGACAACAGCCATGTGCTCGCCCTATATAGAGATAGACAGCTAAAAACAAGGTAGTGAATATAGACAGAGCAATTGATCAGTATCATAGGCTCAAGAAAAAAAAAAGCTAAGCTGGTCAGTGGTGGCGCATGCCTTTAATCCCAGCACTCGGGAGGCAGAGGCAGGCGGATTTCTGAGTTCGAGGCCAGCCTGGTCTACAAAGTTCCAGGACAGCCAGGGCTATACAGAGAAACCCTGTCTCGAAAAACCAAAACCAAACCAAACAAAAACAAAAACAAACAAACAAAAAAAAGCTATGCTATTTATTTTACAATTAGGTGATAGAAACTCCCATTTTTTGGATCAGAAATCTAAGGCTTATGCCACTAGCCACAGTGTTGCAGCAATAGTATGGATTATGCTGGGGGCTACCTGGGCATCCATTCGGGATTCTAAGGTCTTTTCTTGAGGAAGTTGGCTCCTCTTGGTTACTGGGATCCTGGACCAGTGTTTGCCTGTGTCTGTGTATTTTATTCCCAAGTTCTCCTCCTTCACCTTCCACACCCCTCACCTAGAATAACTGAGGCCAAAGAGATGTTCTCCATGTGTTCTGCCTGTCCAAATCGCTGTTACTACTTTCTCTATGTGTTTGCCTTTTATTCTCAATGTCAGCGAATATAATCTCTCATAGCAGATGAAGGCATCCTCTTCTCATTCTGATGCTTGGGAACAATCCTGGCATACCAAATGCCCCCGAGCACAGACTACGTGTCTCAGTACCAGATTGACGCTATAAGGCCTTTTGCCTTGTCTCCTCTGAGACATAGCGAATTCCCTTTTTATCAGGATTGTATGTATACCTGAGTGTGACGACTCAGAGCCTAGTTAGTGCTCAGACTTCTGTAAAACAACAACAACAACAACAACTACACCAAGCCAAGCAGCAATCCTAGAATGAGCCTCTGAGGACCATCAGCCTTGCCCTGGACCTTTTGGGCTCCCTAGAGGCCAGAGATGGGTCTGAAGGGCTCTGTGGTTTGTAAGTGAGCTGATAGCTAATGGGCTTTGGTCTGGTGGCTGTAGGAGTCTTTGGACGCTATGTAGCAGCAGTCATAGAAATTTAAAGGAAACTCATTACTGGAGCAGTTATTGCTTTTGTTCAGAATGGCTCATCCCAGTCAGGCCCTATTAAATACAGCAATTTAACTGACACTTAGTGTCTTTAGGGGGATGAATTATCCTTTGGCCTGGTCACCTCCACTTTGAAATTTGATCATCGGTACATCGTGGGGAGAGCTGCTCCGGCTGATGCATTTGCTCGGGTGAGCCCACTACAGTCCTTCATTCAGCACACGTTTAATGGAAACCACCTCTACACGCTACACTGAGTGGCGCTCTTCATTTCTGATGAAAATGAAGCTAGCCCGGCCCCTGCACTGAGGGAGCTCATTGATCTCATTCAGTCAGAAAGTATTTATTGGCACCTACTGTGTGTAAAACCTGGGCTTGGTAATGCCCAAGAGGACAATGGCAGGTTGTTGATAGTCTCCTTGCAGTCTCTGTGGAATAGAGATGTGAGGTGAGTTGCCTGGGTCCAGCCTGGAACCAAGTACGCTTCCTAAGGGGCCCTGGGAAGGCAGGGCCACAGAAAGGTGTTTGGATTCAGAGGCAGGACAGGACACTTTGTTGTGGAGGTGACTTAGTGAACCTCGTAGGATGTCATCTGTTGTGATGATGGGTAAATGAGGACAGGAGCTGGCAGGAGGGATGGCTCAGAGCCCTGTGAAAAAGGCACAGTCTCAGTGACTGTGCTCCCCAGCAGCTGTTAGCACTAGGTCTGTCAGGCCTAAGGGAGAGTTGGCTTTTGAAGTGCTGGAACTAGTTTGCCCAGTACTTGAGGACTGAGTGTTCTAGCTGGTCCCTCCCCATTTGGAAACAGGCTGCAAAAGCAGATTAGAGTGGAAGGGAGCTTGGAGCAAGACGGGAGGGGTTAGTATTCCTCAAACCTGAACATCAGAGGGTAGAAGTCCGATTCTCCACATGTAAATATCTGTGGTTCGGCTAACTCTCAAGTGAGGATGACATCCTGAAGGATGCCGGGGAAGAAGTCTCTCTGCAGAGCTCCACAAGGACGTAACTGGGCAGTTCTTTCAGCAAATGCTTTGTTAATTTAGTAATGGGGGAATGATTTCTTCTGAACTCTCTGCCTGTGCTGAGTTACTGTATGCCAGTTCTGTGATAGCTGTCACCTTCATTAAAATTCTAAACGAATAGCATTTATTTACACCCTCATTTGTTTAGAAAATAGACTTAGATGGAAAGAAAATAAAAATCACTAGTAATTGCACCAGTCAGTGAAAGTTTGACAGGCTGCCCTTTTGTCATGTTTGATATATGCATGATATATGTGTGTAGTTTTTAACGTCCATTTTCCAGTTTACTAGAGCAAGCACTTTTCTATTTATGAAAACATTTCTAAGTGGGAATGTGGCTCAGTAGTAGGGTCCTTCTGTAGTTGGTACAGAACTCTAAATTACATCTCCAATTATTTTTAAGATATGTGCGCACGCGCGCGCACGCGCGCGCGCACACACAGAGAGAGAGAGAGAGAGAGAGAGAGAGAGAGAGAGAGAATTTCCCTAGTCTTCTTAGCCAATGTAATTCTCAGGTTTCTTTTCTACAGACTCTATTGTGAAGATAATTGGTTTTCCAGTTGTCTTCCAACCAGGAGCTCTGTCCTAATACTGGTTCAGTTTTCCGTGCTGCACAGTTCAGTGAGTCTCCTGAGTGGGCCTCCCCTTCCTTCTGGTGTGTGTTTGGGGGGTACTTTGCCAATTCATCCAAATCTACTTTAATGGCCATATTGAATTCAGTCCAGCCAACATTCTAGAATTTATTTACACACTCCCCAAAACTGGGCTTTTATGTCCAAGTTTTAGTTTTTGTGAGTGGTGTTGTGGTAGCACATTTGTAGCTCTAGCTGGTGGATACGTTAGGCGTTTCTTCAGACTCAAAGGGATTGCAGAAGCTACATCCATTTCTGCCCCAAGGACCAAGTGGCTCTGAACATACACACACTTAGCACCCAGACCTGTAGAGCACTGTGTCTGCCATTTCTTCCAGTGCATCTGTGTGGTCCCTTCAGTGTCTGATGGGGAGTCAGTACTCCATGATTCCGTGGCTGCTGGTGCTGTCCCACCTGCAGAGGAGCACAGGACATCTTTTACATGTCCCTGTGGTCCACATGATCTCCACTGGGTGTGTTTGTTTCTGTCGCTCTAGGGTCTCATTGGATCTTTATCAGCCTCTCTTGTGGCTCACACTGGAGAGCAGCCCGTTGGTGTCTTTCCTGCTTTAGGACAGCACAGACAATGCATTGAAAGGTCAGAAATTCAGATGAATAGGCCCCAGAGATGGCTCCATTGTTAAAGTGCTTTCCCTGTAAGCATACGAACTAGAGTTTGATTTCAAGAATCCATGTTTAAAAAAAAAAGCCAGGCATGGCAACTCCTAGTGCTGGGATGTACAGACAGACAGATCCCTAGGACTCACTGACCAGGTGCCTAGCCTACTGAGTGAGCCACAAGCCAACAAGGCAGGTGACACTTTTTTCAAGGCACAACCCTAGAGATTGTCCTTTAACTTCCACATGCACAAGCATCTGTACCACACACACACACACACACACACACACACACACACACACATAAAAAAAGAAAGAAGAACGACAGATATTTTTATCCTGGCTTGCTCAGGTCTGGCCAGGGCCCCCGAGAGCCCACTTAACCCACTGTTCCCAACTTTCTAGTAGATAAGAACTAGGGACCACCTAAATTGTAAGGTGGCACCTGTGTCACGGTTTATAGGCACGCCACAAATTTATTAAAATGACTTGTCTTACAACAGTGCCAACTTCATTTATTAGTTTTCTGCTGCAGAGCAACCCTGTTGGGTTACCATCATTTTTTTGTTAGGTAAACCCATACCCAATTCCAATTAAGACAAAGAATGTGTAATTTCCTGAAGTCAGGATTGAGGTCATAACCTTGAGTGCTCAAGAATTCCAAGGGTAATTAATCCATCAAATTATGATTACAGAGAGGAAATACCCTATCAATATATGATGTGCTGAGAGGGTCACCTGCTGGTGACCGATCTTTCTGAATAGCCACGCCCTGCCTGAGTGGATTGGGCTGGTGTGTGTAGTGTCTCCTAGGTGTGAGACCCATTCTGGAACTGGTCAGCTTCCCTTCTGATATCCTGTGTCTGTTGAAATGTGAAGCACGTGCAGGCTGCTGTGGCAGTAGGGGTTGGCTTTTGCTCCTTCCATGTCACCTGTGCTTCCTCCTGAAGTCCAAACTCCTTCATCCATGGGGGGGGGGAAATCTTCCAAAGGGGGGGTAGGGGAGAGCGAGAAAGAGAGAGAGAGAGAGAGAGAGAGAGAGAGGACAGAAGAGGGGATAGGGGATAGTGAAGGGAGCAGGGGGAGAGAGAAGAGGGGAAGAGAGGGAGGGGTGGAAAATAGAGAAGAAAGGGAGAGGGATGAGGAAGGCGGATGAAAGAGAGCATGAACATACGAATGTGTTGGTCATATTTTATAGAATCTTGCCACATACTGCTTCTTGGAGAAAATGGATTATCTCCAGTGTCATTGTCCCTATTTTATGGGGTCATGCTCCTGAGATGGATCATCCTATAGCTTCCCTTTGGCTATAGAGAGTACGACCCCTGGTTATGGTCCCATTACTTTACAGCTATTGATAGAGATAATTCTAACAAAGTCGAAAGTGAAATGGAACCGCAGTTTAAGAACACCCCCTGTGTCCACTCTAGTCATGACCCAGTAATGGCCTCTCTCTCTCCCCATCCTGCTACAAATAGGAGGCAGGGACCTGGTAATTCGCCCCCTTGGTAATTCAAATCTGATCCCAGCAGATGGTTTTGTTTAATCCTTTTATTTCCCCCTAAATCATGTAAGGAGAACTCACAGATTAGGGAGAGAAGCTGAGCGTTTTGGAGGCATGTATAAGTGGGATCTGGTTGGAGGAACCTGACTTTTCTCACTATGGTTTTCCCATGGATACCACCAGAGGTGTAACATGCCTCCAGAGTTGTCCTGCATGTTAGGTTGGCATCCTCGGTGACAGTCCTCAGCTGTGTGCCCAGAACAGACATGGTGAGCTGCCGAATGCACTTGATTTGGTGCTTCTGCCCCTCCTACTTCTGGGGGGGGGGGCATCTGGAGCCAGCTGCCCCTCTGGGTACTGAAGCTGCTTACTACACTGAACCTGGCTTAAATGGTTCTCTGGTTCTATGACTTTAGGTGAGTTATTTAGCTTTGATTTCCTCCTGGGTGATCTCGGCACTGTTTTTCTCCTGGGTGACCTCGGCACTGTTACCTTTCTCACTCATAGGGTGGAATCATGGGACGATATTGGTGAAGACTCCTGTGTGCTTAGCCTAGTGCCCCGCATATGGATAGTGCTAGGTTGTTGGGTTAAATCTCCCCGGATCCCATCCAGCTTGTTCTCACTTCTGGCTGCTTTGCCACAGATGGGAACACCCCATTCTTGTGTAGGAAGCAAATCTCTCAGCTTAGCAGGAAAGATGTTTCTGCCACCCCTAGTTGAATGCTGTGCCCATCCCACAATAGGGCTTGATTTAGGTCATTCTATCTTCAACCACACACAATGGGCTTCTCTGACTCTTCCAATCCACGGGGGAGAAAGTTAACAATTCTAATTCCAAGAGCTCTGGGAAGACCCACCCACTCAGCAGGCATTATTTATTTATGCTTTAATCTTTGTAGATTACTCCAAGTTGCTTGATGCTCTCCAGAAAGCCCCTGAGTAAATGGAAGTTGTGCATACACCCAAAGTAATTAATGCACTTTCTACTAGTGCGGGAACATGTAATTTGCAGGAATGTGTGTCAAGACCCACCCTGCTAAATTTATACCCTGTAATTTGCAACGTTCGCTGGCACCGAATCTGTAGAGCAGTGAGCAGTGAGAGGAGCTTACCTGCTTCGCAATTATATCTGCTGGTTGGTGTTGCAGGGTTGGGTAACTGGGAGAGAGGAGATTTCAATCACTTAAGTAAATGAGAAGTGGCTCCCTGGGGCCCATCTGAGATGGCCCTCTGGTCGGAAGGCTGGTTAATCATGTTTCCTCTGTGCAGAGTTGAGAGCGGATGAGGACGGAGGAAGGGAAGACTAGAAGGCACGGGTCCTCAGGCTTTCCTGGGTGTAAAGGGACCTTTGGCTTGAGAGAGGGCTTGTACATTGTCTCCCCCTCAAACAGCCTCCGGGAAAGAAACACATGGGGCTAATCGAACAGAAGTGGTTTAATGGAATATTTTATGAGTTGCATCTGCCCTCATCGCTGGCTTTGGGGGGAGTCCTGTTAGTTTTTAAAACTGGAAGTCACTTTACAGCATCTGTAGACCAGTGAGTTCTGTGACATCCTTGTAAACTTTCATGGTTGGAGAATCCTGTAGAAGAATCATTGCCGGCTGAAGTGCAGCCTTCTGGTTCTGCCCCGTGCTGGCAGGGAGATGGGAGCCAGGGCATAGCAGTTCCTACCTGAATGCCCGCTGTTCTGGAGACTGAGGCAAGAGGATTTCAAGTTCCAGGCTGCACAGGGCTACATAGCAAGACCTTGTTTCAAAAGGAAAACTGAAACAAAATAAAACAAAACATGCAGGGGTGGGCTCGTTGGGGCTCCTCAATACAAGAATCCAGTGGAAGGAAGATGATTTGAGGTTTAGTTAGCCCCAGCTCCGAAGCTTCCGTTTCTTCCGAGTGACCTTAGGTACTTTACTGATCCTTGTGTCTTTTCCTCATGTGTGGAATGGAAGTAATAGTATCTCTGATTGGACTGGTTATGAAAATGAGGTGTTTGTAATGGTGCCGGGCAGGACACACAGTAAATGGTCCTTTTTCTGGAATGCCATTTACATTTGGAGAAGGGACCATATTTATTAATTACAAACACCCCTTGGCTACCCAAACCAGGAGTGGAATGGATAAACAAACCAGGAATCATGTATTCTTTGAAAATCCATTTGAGGCTGGAAAATGTGGATTCAATTCACACCAGGCTGTGGATGGGAGAGGCCTGTAAAAGTCTCCACCATCCTTACCTCAGGACTTTTCTAAGATGCTGGGGGCCTTCTCTAGGGTTGGAAAATATAGGGAAGGCTTTGGAATCTGGGTCAGGAGAGCCTTTCCCCCAGGAGATGATCCGTAAATATTCCTGTTGTGAATGTGGCTTTTCAGATTTGTGTTCGAGTCCATGGATGGCTGAGGCTTGGGGAAGAAGGGTCTTTTCTCTATGCATGCATATCTGCATCTCCTACTACTAAATATTTATGGGCTGGTGATGGCAACTGGGAGAGACCTATGCTTAACTGACTGAATATTAATAAGCATGTTTAAGAGAAGAGAGGTCTTTGGCTTTTTTCCAGCAATGAATGCATTCCTGTTTGCTGCTTTTCTGCAGGAAGCTGTGCCGTCTGAGGGAGTGGGTGGCTCTGTTTCCTTATGGCTTTTCCAGCTTGGACTTGGATTTCCTCTGAGGACTTATTTAGGACAACAACAACAACAACAACACCTGTTTATACACATGTTTATAGTGGTGTTACCCCAGTGGAGATTAGAGCCTTCTCTTGAAATTTTAGTTATGAAAATAATATACATTGTGTTTCTGTTTGCTTGAATTGGATGTACTCTTAGCTCCCTTTTTTTTCCAGTGGGTATACTACCCTCCCCCCTACACACACTCACACACACACACACACACACACACACACACACACACACCACATACACTGTGGTCAAGGCCCTGCACACAACTGGGGATCTTAGCCTGGCTTCCTCGTATGCAAAAACAATGGATTTTATCCTGTTCACATGTCCACGGGCTCCCCAGCTGCCATCTGAGGCTCCTCTCTTTTCCTTAGAGATTCTGGAGGAGTTCATTTCTCTGAAAATTTTCCTTTTCTGCTGAGATGAACCAGGCCTTTTTGTCTCATTAAGTCAGATGCATCTGGGCTATAGTGTGGGGACACTGGTTGGGAGCCACAGACAGGGCTTTTAGATGTCTTCACTGCAAGTGGGCATCCTCCTGGCTTGGCTGGCTGTTTGCCTGTCTGAAAAGACCACTTAGGAAAACAGCACAAACAAAACCGCCGGGGTCTGAGTTCATGTCTGCCAGACAAGCAGGAGCAAAAGTAGCAAAGGGGGACGTGTGGGCATGGGGCTTGCGGGCCCACCAGGCTAGCTGCACTGTGTGCCAAGTTCAGGGAGGAACTCTGTCTTAAAAGTAAGATGGCGAGAGAGCAACCTAGGAAGCTGTCAGACCTTATACTACCCCTGCCCTTCGTGTGGATTTGTACTGGCAAGCACACATACACATGGACGGGGTGGGAGGTGGGGGGTGGGGGGAGGAGCGACCCTGTGCCAAAGGCTTATGTTGAATGGTATTAAATGAAATTAAACTCCGTAGGCATGAATGGGCCTGTCCACTATCCCACTGTCACCCACCTATGCCTCATACTTTGAGCTGTTTCAGCTGCTATGCAAACACTGTTCTGTAATTGATTTAAAAAAAAAATAAAAGTTTGAGGCGTTTAATCCGTGCAGAAAATGCTACATGCAGGTCGCTTCCCCTTATCCAAGAGTTCCACCATCATGGATTATTATGGTAGAAAAGAACACAAGGAAACATAGTGTTTAAGAAGATTATTTTCTTTGTCTTAAGACCCAACCACTTCTTTTCTAGAAATGCAGACTGCCTATCAGAACGTCCCCAGATTTGTGTGTATAGCCGCTTACTAAAACCCAGTTCTACCCTTTGCCTCGTCCTTGTTTTCTTTTGGGCTTTAAGAATTCCATGGCAGCTGCTCTGAAGGTGGAGTAGTGTGCTCAGGCCTTGCACCTTGCCTGCACTATAGTGTTGGCATTCCTTTCCGAGATGCTAAAGTCTGAAGCCTGGGGTGGTCCCTTGAACCGCCGCTGGCACCTGGGATTCTCGCCCCTTCAGCGGTGCTGAAGCGAAGCAGACAGGGCAGCACTAGTCTGAGCAGAGCACAGCTAGGAGAGTGGGTCCGGTGCCAAGAATGCCATCTGCTGTCTCCCAAAGGCAAAGATTGATGATGGGTGTCTCTGCCTTCAATAAATAGAGAGACTAAATATATTCATTTATTTTAAGTTTGACCAGCCTTTCATATTTCTTGTTAGACAAGGAATTTATGTTGGGGTGATTAAAGTTTTTGATTCTCGGATAGATGGCTAACATTTTTTAGTAGCTTCCCAATTCTGTTTCTTCGGTTTGCTTCTGGGTTTGTCTCTCTGTGGGACATCTGAGCTCATCTACATGAGGGGTTGCCCATTTGGCATACCCCTGCTCCAGAGATGACGCACATTTCTCACTGTGTATAAGGTAAGGTCCAAACTCCACCCTCTGACTTGCAGAAGCCTTTCGCAGGCTGCTAGCTCTCATCAGGACCATTCAGCCATTTGCTGCCATGTCTCCACTTACCTCAGTAGTTCCTCTGGAATAAGAATTCTGTTTTACCCAACCTACAAAGCCAGGCAGGCTGCAAACTATTCCACGAAGCAGTCAGTGCTAGGTCCTCTGGAATCTCCTTCCTTAGTGATTCTGATATTTCTTTTGGCTCTCTTTTCGGTGTCACTTAGGTCTTCCGACGCTTATGAACACTTGGGACTCTTCTGGTCAGGTGTGTCTTGTGCTTTTCCCTGGGTTCCCTCCAGGGCACTAGGTTTCCAGAAAATCCCTCGCGGGGGTGGGGGCTAATAAGTGAATTCATTGAGTCAATATATATTCTAAAACAGAGCCAGCGACTTAGAGGGTCACCCATGGTGCCTCAAGAGGCTGGTCCACATCAGTGTGCTTCCAGTAGATCCTTGAGTGATGGAGTATCACTGGCATCCTTATGGTATGGAATTGCAGCTGCAGCCTGGTGTCCTACCTGTGGCACAAGTACTTGGGCACTAGCCACAGTTGTTTTTAATTAGAAATGTGTAATAGCGCCTTTTTGTTACCGCTGCCCTTGAACATGGTGCTTACTATTGATTTTAATTAGTCAACCTAGATTGCATTCAGTCTTTATTCTAAAGCTGTTAGAGGCTGGCAACCCTTAGTGATACATCTTCACTTCAGGATGTGACCCTCTGGGGATCTTGAAACTAAAAACAAAACAAAAACTAGATTAAAAAAAATAGGAAGAATACAAACCCTGGTGCTTGCAGGCAAAGGATGGGGAATTCAGGCAATGTTTACATTCTAATTTTTCCACTGCTGTTCTGAAGTTACGTGCTAGTTTTGAAAAATTAAAAAAAAACCCAGAAAATCCATTATGTGTAAATTATGTATAAATCATCTTACCCAAATGATTATGCCAGGTCTCATTAAAGAGAAAAATATTGTTCTTATTTATTTGCAGGGGAAATTCTGAAGAATACTGTTTTCTCAGTGTTTCCCAGTTTTCTTATCTTGTCCTTACAGTAGTGCACCTGATTCACAGTGGAAGTTTGGTGACAGCAAAGTGTTCCCTACTCCTTCCTTGTTAATGAGGACACTAGGAGATGTGCATGTCTGTCTCTTCTGGTGATGCTTTACAAGATCTACTCCCCCTTTCCTTCTGCTCAGTAGCCGAGGGACTGATGGTGGAGCCTGAAGGCTTGCCCCACAGGTTGGAGTAGTCTAGTACAGAGGGGCATTGCAGGAGAGCGTGGCCAAGGTGGGGGTGGGTGGGGCACCACACCTTCACTGAACACAGTTAAAAGGCCTGTGCTGGTACCTTCTCCCTTAAGGCTCTCTCCTTGTGCTTGGTGGACCTGAGACTTGCAGCTGGCCTGTGCCCTGGGTTCCTGGGACTGGAGGAGTGTGGTCTGAGGTGCTTTTTCCCCCCACACCTTGCCTCCTCCCTGCAGGGCGGAAGCTGAGCTTTGAGTGGCCTTTCCGTGTTTACTCACGTCGGGATTTTTACTGGGGTGGGGGAGGTGGGTGGAGATTGAGTGGCTCCGGGCTGAAGTTTGAACAGAGGTTGTTTGTTTTGTGGGAACACAGAAGCTGATCTGAAAGGGGGAAGGGTAGAGACAGAGAAAGGGAGAGATGGAGAGAGAGGGAGGTCTATGTACCACAGTCTCCTTTATCCACAGATTTACTCTCTGTTACCTACAGTCAGCTGAGGTCTGAGAAAGTCACCCAGAAAATTCCAGAAGCAAACAGCCCCTGAGTCTGCATGGTATGCTGTTTTGTGAGTAACATGATGAAATCCATCCTGCCTTAGTAAATATCAACTGCTTAACATATAGTAGGGGGCGAAGGACCTTCCTGGAGGCACAGGGTATTTAGGGAAGTGAGACATGTTTTGGGGGATCAGACAAATTGGTTCGAGGGGAAATGATAGCCAGGACACACAGGTGGAGTGACCAGCAGTCTCCCTGGGTTGAGGACTTCACAACAATTGAGAATTTTCTACACGATTCAGAAGGTGCTAGAAAGTCCTTTTCTGCATGTGCCCCTCTGAGGTGTGCCTAGTTTGAAATTCAATGTAGATTATCGTGTCTGGTCTCCAACAGGATCCGCGCTGAGTGTCCTGTCAGCCTACCCACACTGTAGCAGCCAGCCTTCTAGGTTGTATGTGTGTGTGTTCCACACAGGGCCTCATTATGAATCCATTGCTGGCCTGGAACTTTCTATGTTAGACTAGCCTGGCTTTGATCTCTTAGAGATCTACCTGCTTCTGCTACCCACAGGCTGGATTAAAGGCATGCGCCATAGCACGTCTGGATTACTGGATATGCTGCTGTGGTACTGCGGGGTTTGGTACTGTCTGTGGTCACAGCTCCTTTCCAGGGCTTCTGGAACACATCCCTTAGGGTAGGGATAGGGGCTTCTCTGCTGAATAATGATGAATAGTGTTAGGCACCCATTCTGTCTTTAATGGGCTGTTGTGACATCGTCGAGGTAAATCAGTGTCCAGGAGCAGCAGTGGCTGGGGAGGAGTGAGTGGTACCTGTAGGGTGTCATGGGGCTCTCTTGCTTAGGCAGCCTTCTTCATCTCCTCCCTCCCTCCTTTGACACAGGTGCCACAGATCTGGATGCCTGCCTGGCTGCCCTCTGAGCTCAGGCTCCTCCTGGAGTTGAAGCTTCTGTCCTTGAGCCTCTGGGCAGCAGTGACAGCTTGACATTGCCTTTTTGAAGGAGTTATTGTGACAAGAGAGAATGAGCAAAGCCCTATTAGACTTCTGACTGGGCCTTAGGCAGAATCAGGGATCCTTTGCCCAGTCTGTGGGTTCACTGACTCTAAACCATTCCAAACTGCTTTTCTCTCTGGGTAGTTCTCTATAAACCTTGCTTTTTATTTTTCTTTTTGGTGTGTGTTTGCCAAAGACAACAACATCAAAAATATTTATGTAACAGAAGGAGAACTTCCAAATTTACGCCATGGAAAAGCTCAGTGTAGCCCATATAAGATCTCGACTAACCAAGCATCACCCCCAGAGGGCTTGAGGACTGGGCTCAGCTGCAACTTGAGATGGAGCTCACCTCTGAGAGTGGCATCTCCACCTGTGACTTGGGCTCATTTGGAATGAGATGGGACACACCCACCATTGACCTTTCTGAATGTCCTCTGTACTTTGGTTCCGTTTGCTTCAGTGGAACGGGGGCCTTGGGCCAGGCTTGAGACGTCGGTCGGCGTGCTTGGGGTGTATCAGGGTGTGGCCGATGCCATTTTGGTGTTCAGAGTCAGCCTGCTTTGAGTGTTAGGAAAAATGAGCGAATCGATTAAAAATAAATCCTGAACATGCCATTCCTCTCGACAAGCTGCCTGTTGTTCCCACCGGATCCACACATCATGAGCTGTGGCATGTGACATGGCGTGACTTGGACTGTGTGGACTGTTAGTGGCTCAGGCTGTAGATGCAAGGAAGGAGGCTGTCCACTGGGAGTGACAGAGACCTTGTCTGAGAGTCAGTTGTACCGGTCAAACGATGTGTGCCTTTATTTATTTATTTTCTCAAGTAAATATTGTTTCAGAAACTTGGCCTGCGTCGGCTGTGCACAGTGGTCAAATGTAGATCTCTGTACATTTTCAAGAAGTAAACACACCTTGGAGCTAGGGCTCAGATCAAGAACTAGAGCATCCAACACCCTAACACCCCAGGGAGCCCCACACCATGCTTGTACCCACCACTGCCCCAACTTCTAACACCACAGATAAATTTTCTCTCTGCTGCTGAATAGGCAAGAGTACCTCTTTTCATTCCATGTTAGAAGGCTCTCATTCCCATCCCCACTTCCAGAAGTCCAATTGTGGGAAGACCCTCCACCCACTTGGGTTTCGAGGACAGCCCATCTTGGCAAGCACACACCTCAGCAGCCTTGGGCTCCAGGCTCTGGCATCCTTACTCCAGGCGCCCTTGAATGAGCTCTTCTGTCTTCCAGCAGGAATCATGGCCTGAGGCCACCTGGAAGACCCAGTGCCCTGGAAACAGGAGTCCAGAGCAGAGCTATAATTGTGGGCTTACAGGGAGTGCCAGGAAGGCTTGGAGAGACATTCTGCATTCCCCACGCAGGACAGATTAAATTTATACACTTTAATGAGACTCAAAGTTCTGTGTTCCCATCTCACCGTCCCCTCTCACGTCGGCTAAGTCTTACCTCAGGCATCAAGGGGTGAGGCTCTTGTTAGAGGTGGAGCTGGCAAGGGGGTGGGGCACCTGAGGCCAAGGGGGAGTTCATGAGCTCTCCCTTTCATAACTGACTAAGAAAGAACCATCCATAGCCTCTACCCAGTGAGTCCCTGCTACGTTCCCTTTGTAGCTTAAGTCAATATTGGGATTGTGAATTCTGCAGCTACGGCAAATACCTCTTCTCCCAACTTCCTGAGTTTCTCAGATTTTAAGAATTGTTTTTTTTTTTAATTTTGTAATTTAATAAATTGGGTGACCTTTTCCTTTTGTCTTTTGCTTCTTGACTCCCCTGCTCCCAGCTTTGGTATGAGCCAGGCTGTTTGGCCTCTTGACCATCTCGGAGGCTCTTATTTGTCCTCCAGATGTCTTCCCTATGTTGACATGTTAAGGAATCACTTTTGAAAACTGGATGCAGTGGAGGATCCTGGCACATCCTAAGGGCCCTCAAGGACCTCTCCACAGTCACTGTTCTGGACCTGGATGATCTAAGCGTCAGTCAAGCTACATTTGCCTTAAAACACATTGTTAGAGACCACCAGACTGGGCCTGTGCTCAATGTATTGTCTGGCAAATTGCTTTCTCCCCTCTGACCTTGTTCCAAGTTGCTGTGTCCAGGCTTCCAGTTCCTTCTAAAGTCTGCCCCGTGTTAGGACTGCTTTGTGATTGACTACTCATCACCCCCGTCTTGGTAAAGAAACAAGTTTTGATTTTCACCAAAGATGCTATGAGGAAGAAGAAAGCAAACACCATGTTCTGTGTGCTTCTGTCTGCCCAAATGTTCCCCCAGGGAGAGATGTCTAGGTGTGGAAGGGGAGGGAGGAAAAACTGTTGGATCCTGTTCACTTGTCTTGCAACCCAGGAAACTTGGCCAGTCAGTCAGCCTTATTCCCACCAGCGGTGTGCCAAAACCAGTTTCCCCACACCCATGTCAATCCCTGAGTTATATAGATCATTTCTTTGTTTAAACAGTGACAGTTTTACGTGGCTCTGCTTAACTGTATGTGAGACTATGGCTCGTTTGTCCTCTCCTGCCTCACCTTGCCCATGTGAGTGAGTGCATGCGTGCGTGCGTGTGTGCGTGCGTGTTCGTACACATGCAAGCAGAGGCCCAAGGCTGATGTCAGGAATTATCCTCCAGTGCTCCTGCACCGTGTATTGAAGTCGAATCCCTCACTGAAACACAGAACTCACAGTTCTGGCAAGCCTTGCAAGCCAGCTTCTTCTGGAGATTCCCCTGTCTCTGCTTTCTGAGATGGGAATTTCAGGAAGGCCACATGTTCACCTGGCGCTTTCTTAGGTTCTGGGATCCAGACTCGGTCCTCACTCACACTTCCCCGGCCAGCACACTAACACTGAGCAACCCTCCCCAGGCCTCGGCCTTTCCGTTTGCTTATCAGTCATCTCCCATCAGTGCCTTGGTCACTCATTCCTGTCACTCATGTTCTTCTGGTTCGTTTGCAGCTTGCTTACTTTTTTTTTTTTTTAATGCCTTTAGAAAAAAAAATGTTGGCATTCCTGCCTTGAGAGTTCTATAAAAGATCAAGTTGCCCTTATTTCTGGCACTAGTTGAAGGCTTTGGTTTTCTGCTTTCTTTTTATTTAATTAGGTGAAATTTTTCTTTTTGGCTGCAGCATCCTGGCTGTCTGTAAATGCATTATCAGCTTGCAGCGCAGAGTGGACTGTGATGTGAGGTGGATAGTGAGCTGTGCCAGGCTGGGGCGGGAGCCTGCTGGAGCTGACTACTGAGAAGGCATACTGAGCCCCAATCCCTTAAAAACCGTGGCCCTTCATGTGGTTAGGTAGCATCAAGGCGCACTGACTCAACGAGGCGGGTGGGGAGAAGTGCTCGGACTGCATGTGGCTCTGCATCAGCGTGTGTCCTGATTCTCTTGGCTTCCTTCAAGTCATCCTGCTCCCTTAACTCTCTTGGCAAATTCCCTTGTCACGTCCAGGAGCATGTGAAGAGTTGCCGCCGTCCATCCTGGTAAATGGCCTGAGCTCCTTCCTAGTTAAGTGGATGCAGGGCTGAACAAAACTGGGCTAGCTGGGAGCCCAGTCCCAACACTGCTGTAGTAATGGATGACAAAGGCCAGCTCCTAATTTCATACTTCATTTCTGCCAGAGTGCCCTCATCACCTCCAGTAGCAAAGGCTTGTTGTTTTGCTCTCCACGAGAGTCCCAGCCCCAAATGCAGCTGGGCTGCAGCTGTCACTACTCCCTAGATACAGAGAGAAACAAATACGGGCCAAGGGTAGGGTGCTGATGGTTGGGGATTTCCCATGGGGACAGGGGATTGGCCTCTCTATGGATGGGCCTGCAGACTTAGCCGAGGGACTGTTATGATCCAATGCTCATGGAAACACAGGGCTGACTCTCAGGGTTGTGTCATTGATTGGACATGTGTGGGCCTGGCTTGTCTTCCCAGCATAAGGAGCTGACCTTGACTTCTGTGAGCTGGCTTTGTGAGGATGGGCGTTCACAGAAGGGTGAATTTGCTCTGGATAGCTGTGTCAGGTAATACTGACAGCCCACATCACTCTGTCTGAATGCCTTTGTGCCAGGAGCTCTGGGGACAAGCTCTCACCTGCTAATGTTGGGCCGCCTCTGATCTTTGACTTTGAGCCTTGAAGTTTGCACTTAAGCTAATCTAGAGGTGGAGCCTGTTTTGTAGAAAAATCTCAGGATCCATGAACTTCTCAGGAGAGAGATTAATAATATGATTTTTTTTCTTAGTAAGCAAGTTCGAATCAAGTTATTACAATATCCAAACATGAAGGACTTTTTTTTTTGAATTCCGTTAATCTTAAACTACATACAAATGTGGAAATCGGCAAACCTTAGGGAATAATCCACAAGATGTTTGGTGGCATGCTTTTTATAATATAGTATAAGGAAGCAACTGGCAGTATTTCATCCACCCACTCTCACATTCATCTGTCCCTCTCCCCCATCCCCAACTCCTTTAAATGTTCTGTCTGAGCCCAGAGTTACATCAGGCCTTTCTGTTGTACAGAGGCTGCTTGTGGTGCTGAGGGGCACCTGAACTGCAGACGTTTATGGAGCATGGTATGCGAAGCCACAGAAGTTCGCCCCAGTTGGGAGGACTGGGTGGGTATGCAAACTGGCCTGGGAGACCAGAGAGGGAGTCTTTGGAAAAGTGCGATACCTGCAACACACAAGGGGATCCTGCACTGACCCCAGAGTCTCCCAGCCTTACCCTTCAGGGGATGGAAATGTGGGACTGTTGCAAACATTGGATGAAGTGGTGAGGTTTGTTCTAGGGTTCAAGTTAGAACAGGCTGAGACATGCCAGGGATGTTTGCAGATAATGAGGGAAGGATCTGTTCTAGGGTTGTGGGAGGCATGGATAAAGAGGAAGGACGTAGAGAGACCACCTGCTGATGTGACAGGGTTGGATGGCAGGAGGAGCAAGGATTAGGGAGAACTAGGGTTCTGTTTTAGATATGGTCAACAGATGCTGCGAAGGAAATCTGCTTGGTGCCGAGGGATGGAATTGTGAAGCTTGGGTGCAGATGGAGTTGTCAGGAGAACAGCTTAGCCAGAGATTGAGGCACCAAGTTGGGGTTTTGCCTTGGAGGTCAAACCCAATAAGAGAACAAAGTGGCTTATTCGTGGAAGCCATCTGTTGATTGTTCCAAAAGAAGCAGAACCCCGAGACTGTTGAGGGGTGGGTGGAAGAAGTTGCTTCCAAGGGTGTATGAGGGCCTCGGGGAAACTGGAGGTATATGGGGGTGGGGGTGGGTGGAATCATAGAAGGAAAGACTGATCCAGGTGGCCCAGTGTAGTGGAACTTGGCACATAGACCAGGCGGGCATGGCGGCTCACATCTGTAAGCCCTGCACTCCTGCTGAGAGGCAGGAGGACTGAGTTTTGAAGCCATCTTGGGCAATGTGGTGAGACTTTGCCTCAAGAGCAATAAAGTAACCATTAGGCTCGGTCACTGGGAGGCCAGTGGGGACCCCGTGAGATGGCTGAGGGTCAAAACCAGCTAATGCTGGGGACTGGAGAGACAGGGACGTGTACGGTGGCATTCTTTTTGGAGGTGGCTCATGTTCTCAGTGTTCACCAAGCCTTTTGACTTTTTGCCAGTGCCTTCATTCTGAGCTGTCCCCATTAGCAGAGATCAATGCAGTAGCCAGAGACCAGGAGCTACACAGTGGGGCATGCTATTGAATTTATTGAAAAATCATTTCTTAATGAACAGCTCGCTTCTCCCGCTCTTTCATCTCACCTAGAACAATTCTATTGTATTCAGTGTGGGGTGAATCCGTGTGCAGTTCAGATCACCCGTCTTCTAATTACTAATCATGTAGCTACATTATAGTGGTATGCCTTGGGAAATGACATATTATGTATCTACATGACACCTAGTTTTTATAGAATAGCAACTCTTTAATAGAGAATAATAATACCTTTAAAAAGTGAGCCGTGGTTAATCTTATGACCTCTATCTGTGTGTTGTCATAAAATGGATGAAAACCTGGAAGTTTCCATTGAATTTTTTCCTTTATTACTCGTGGAGCTTGTTAGCTTCAAGTTTTGGTCTGTTTCCCTTTTGTAAATGGGTAAACTGAGACTTGGTGTCAAAGTTGTTGGAGATTGGATGGAATGGTACTGGTATTTAGGGCTTGTGGGATATCGTGTGACTAGGATGTAAAAAACTCTGTAGTCTTAGCTTTCTTTCCTTTTCTTCCTCCCTCCCTCCCTCCCTCCCTCCCTCCCTCCCTCTGTCCCTCCCTCCCCACCTCCTTTCCTCCCTCCTTTTTAAGATAACAGTTCACTTTGGAACCCAGGCTGGTCCCTAGCTTAAGTTCTGCAGGGGTTACAGGCATGCCCATAGTCAGTCCTCCTTAATTTTAAACTTTGTTTTCGGGGTGGTCATAATCCACCTTCCGAGGTCTGAAAAGCCCAAACAGGTTCCTCCCAGGGTTTCAGCTCCCTGACTCATCAGCTCTGACACATCTCTCGCACAGGTAAATGGCTCTGAGAGCTGCAGTCCTTGAGGACTCCCACAGTAAGTAAGTCCTGCTTAGTCCTCCTGCTCTCAGAATGTCCCAACAGCATTCGCTCAGTTAATTCCTCATGATGGAGGGCCTGTTGTCAGCTCGGTGGGAAGGGAGGGTGTCTCGTGAGCAGACTGTAGAAGCAGGATGGACTGGTTTAATGGATTAAGCTACTTAAGAATATTTAAGAAGACACGTTGGTTAATTGGCATTCTACCCTCACTTGGCGGTAGCAGGGTGGCTTTTTTCCTCCCCCTGGCAGAGCTCCTAATAGGAAGTGATAAGCCAAACAGTTGTTCATTTACTGAGACTTGATGGAAGGTGGTGGGTAAGTCACGGGAAATGGAGAGGCCCTTGGACCTGTAGGGAAAGAGAGGCAGGTCTGACCCTTGGCCCTCTGGATAGATGGTCTCTGGATGCAGGGGTACAAAGGACCTGTCATCTCTTGACAACAGAGACTAGGACTAGGTCTCTCCAGTAGCCAGGAACCTGGTGTTTTGGGCCAGCTTTGGCCTGCATTTCAGCAGGCTGGTTCAAAGTTGCTCAGTGTTAGATAGGAGGAAGGACCCAGAAATTACTTTTAAATGACATCTGGTATAGTGCGATGGTGTGCATTAGCCCAGTGTTGGGTACATATCCACAAAAGCAAAGAGGGGATGCATTAAGGGTAGAAAAATGACTCAGACATTGTCTACCAGTGCCTGCTTTATACATGGGAAACCAAGGCTTAGCATGGAGAAACAATTGGGGACTCTTTGGAACAACGCTCACGTTTTAGTCTGCCTGCTTTATACATGGAAAACCAAGGCTTAGCATGGAGAAACAATTGGGGACTCTTTGGAACAATGCTCATGTTTTAGTCTGCCTGCTTTATACATGGGAACCAAGGCTTAGCATGGAGAAACAACTGGGGACTCTTTGGAACAACGCTCATGTCTTAGTCTGGCCCAAGATTGCAGGGAATGTTTTACTTCTGCATAACGAGGCCAGCTGTCATTTAGCTCCCAGAGATTCTCCTGTCTCTGCCTCCGATCTTGTTGTGGGAACACTGAAATTACAGATGCATATTATGTGGGTTCTTAAAAGTTGAACTCTGGTCCTCTAGAGGGAAGGATCTAAGTGACATTGGGTCAGATAGCCCCAATTCCAGCAGGCATTTCCCTGTGGGGACTGTTCCCCTTTTAGAGGGCATGGATCAGAAAGGGGCACATCCTTCTCTAACCACTGCTGAAGTACCAAAGCTCTGGGGAGAGGCGGTGAGAATGGATGGCAGGAAAGACTGTAGTGAGGAACATGACACCTGCTGTGGTGCTTCTGTTCTGTGAGAGGTGGATCACTGAGGCTCAGAGAGGGTAACTTACTTGTCTGAACTCATAAAGCTTTCTATACTTATCAGAGACTTAGACCTTTGAACCTTTGTTGACCCTTAGTCTCGTGAGTCCCCGCAGTAGAAAGGGCAGGAGGTGGGCCAGGGATGAAGGCTGGCTTCTCCTTGCAGCCCCTCCTCCCGGGCCACCTCTTCTGTGCTCCACAGTGACCAACGCTTCAGAGCTCCATTTAGCAAAGGGTAGCTTCTGTTGCCCCACTCCCTTTGAGCCTTTTTCAGCTGAGCTGATGGATGGGGAGGCAAAGGGGTCTGAGAAAGACTGTGTTGACCTCGTTCAGACGCCAGCCTTAGTTATTTTTGCTTTTGGAATGCCATGGCTTAATATGTGGCTAGGTAAATCTGTCTGGTGGGATACACTTAGCTTTCCCCCCAGGATTGGCTTTTACCCTGCAACTGTTGCTGCCTTTCAGAAAATGAAAAGAATTCATAACAGAGCAAAGGTCCAAGATGGGTGTCTTCCCATTTGCGCCGTCCCCTCCACAGTGACACTTGTCCCTCTCGTCTTGCATTCCTTTCCAATTGAGGGGATTTGAAGTTGAGAGTATCATCCTCTGTGGTACAATTTATCTTGTGTAGATTTCCTCAAATGTTAGTGTAGCTTTCATTTTTTATAATTAATTTTATTCGTGAAATGTTTTTAAAGCACACAGAAAGTTACCAAGAAAAATGCCTAGTGATCCATTTCCTCAGCCCCTGTTTCCCCTGGGTTCTGGTGCTTGTCCACCTGTGTCCACTTGTGCCTACCTTTGTCCACCTGTGTCCACCTGTGTCCACCTGTGCCCATCTGTGTCTACCTGTGCCCACCTTTGTCCACCTGTGTCTATCTGTGCCCACCTGTGCGTGCCTCTGACCCTGCCTTCCAGAGGTGACTGTGACCTTGACCAGGGTAGTCATTCTTCACACCTGTGTCCCCTTAAAGTGCTCCTTTCTGAGCTTTGTATGGGCGATGTTCTGCAGTTTGCATTTTTTCTTCCTGTTGAGTTTCTCAGATTTATCCATGCAAATTCACTTCACCACAGTTCATTCCACGAAAGCCTTGGGTGCTTGTGCACAATGGAAAAAGATGTGTGCTTCTCTCTGTTCTCCCTCTGGTGAACATGTGGTGGTGGTGTGTGTGTGAGAGAGAGAGAGAGAGAGAGACAGACAGACAGAGAGACAGATAGCAGAGCTTGAGCAGGCACAACTCTTGGAGTAGACTATGCCCTTCCTCTTCAGTGTAATCCAGGGTCTTTTGTGTTTCTGCTGTTCTGCCTATGCGAGCTTCCAGTCAGTTCTGTTCTCGGGAACCACCGCAGCTGGCTTTTGGCCCTTTTATTTATTTATTCTTAAATGTAGTTTCCAGGGATTGGTCACAAGTCATCCGAGTTATAGGACAGTTTTTTTTTCCTCCCTGAACTTATTAGCTATCTCGATAGCTCCGGTTTTGTTCCTCTTGTGTCACCCTGTGTCCTGTGTATCATTTTCTGCAGTCTTGGGGGTTCATCTTGTACCTTCCGAGTTGCTGCCGGGCATTCTTCAGAGTCCCCATGCCTGTGCCATGCCTGGGGTCCTGGTGTTCCACTTCTTGCCACTCCAGAATGCCAAGCTCTAGATTTTTGCAAGTCTGATGGTTGTGGATGGGCGCTTCCTTGTGCCATTAGTCACTCAGTGATTATAGTAACTTAGCACCCCTTCCTCAGTAGGAGCACCTGCAGTGGGGTGCTTTGTTCAGTCCCGCCCCCGGGCCACAGCATCCTTTGTCTTCTCACATGCAGTTTTTCAAGAAAATTCTACATATCCACACTTTGTATCTTTCCCAGGGGATGGGGTGTCTGAACCATGTTTATAGAATTTACCCAATGACCTGGAACTTCACATTTTAATGCAGTTGTATTCAACTGCCTTTTCCTTTCTGGCCTGTGCTTGTTTTGAGTCTTAGTTGAGAAATCCTTCATCATCAAGATGTGCTTTGGGGCCAGAATGAAGGTCATTTTGTTTTTCTGGCTCATTCCCTGGCTGGCATTGTTATGTTACAGCCTTGCCTGTGGTTCAGGAGGGTACAGGGGGAGGGGGAGGGGGAGCAGATGGTCTGTTGTGGAATGGATCTCAGAGACTGTGGAGGTGGCTGCACTGATCTCTGGGTGCATGGGGATAAACTAGTTGCTGAAATACAGCTCTTCTTCTTGACCTCTGCCTGCTTCTGAGCCTGAGGGAAGGGGTGATTAGCTTTATCATAAGCCTCACTTATCACCAGCCTGATGAAGTTGGTCAGAAAACTGCCCCTCTCCCGACCTTCAGCTCAGCTTCACTGACCTACTTCTGTTGCTGCTGCTGCTGCAAGCTACCTAAGCAAAAGGTTGGGGGCGGGGCTCATTGCACTTGGGGGCGGGGCTTATTGCACTGGGCGCCTGCTGCACCCTCTGTACAGCCCACCTGTATGAGGACTTGGGTAAGCCGGAAAGGAGAACAATAGGAAATGGGATGAAGCTATTCGCCCTGTGCCTCTCTCCCTGGGAATTTAGAAAAGCTTCATTCTGCAGGTCCACCGTCATTGATCCGCTGTATGACATATGGCAAAGCAAAATTGAAGTTCAAGGCAGGTCAGATGAATTTATGTCAGAACTGGAAATAAATGTCTTTGGAGTCAGCAGGTTCCTCTGTCCCCACACTGCGGTCAGCAGCCATTTGTGGGGTGTCTATGGATGCCTGGCGCTTGATCGTTGCTACAGACACAGGGCAGCAGAAGAGACGAGGTTCTCTGGGGTCAGGGAACCATTAGGTAAATAGCAGCCTCTTTCTCGTGAGGTCAGTGTGGTGGGGTGGACAGATGGCGCAGTTGTAGGTTGATAAGTGGTTGTACATGCCCATTACCTGTTGTCTGATGCTTCCTGATCTACAGCCTTAAATCATTAGAAAGATGCAAAGGGCAGGCAGTTATAAGCGTTGACTTTTGGTTGCACAAGAAGTTCATTACCCCCTACCCCAGAAAGAAACCTTCTCTTCTCTGTGCTAGACCTGGAATACAGAAAGTTACTCTTAATGATTTTGAGGGTTTTAAAAAAATTGTGTCAGTGAAAGATTTATGAGATACTATTCTCTATTTTAGATAGGTACCTATCCAATAACTAGCCCAGATTCCTGGCCGGCAAGGCTGAAGTATGAACTCTCTGACCCTTTCTAGCCGTGTGACCTTGGGTGGGCCTTGTCTTCAGTCTGTTCCTTCATCTATAAAATGGGCAGGGGACTTTTCTAAGGACTTAAAAGAAAAAAAAGGCTATTTATTAAAGTCCTGCCACATCCAAGTGCTTTGGCAGATAGGAGATCTTGCACAGAGGAAGGCCTGTAGTACTTGGTGTCTCAGGGGCTGTTAACAGAGCCAGAGAAAGGACAAAGCAGGGCTCTGGTGTGACATGGGGTTCGACTTGTGATTGTATCAAGAGGAGCTGCAGGCCCCCTGGACTGTGGACATGAGACCCTGTCCCAGTGACTCAATAGCTCCCTGAAACAGGAACACCATTCCCACATAATTTTCCTCATGAAGTGATGCATGGTCATGAAAACCTACGTAAAAATATAAGCAGCAGCTTCAGCCCAAGAGGGCAGAGGTCCAGAGGAAAATAACTTACAGAGCTGACTCCTTAGGGAAACCGTGAGTTCCTGCACCTCCTCCTATGACCATCCCTTGCTTCCTGAATGCTGGCCACTGGCCTTCTTCCCTCGCTTGTTTTATAAGAAGAAAACAAAACATCTGCCATCTTGGAGCACTTCCTGGGAGAAACAAGCCATGAGCCGTGTGATGGGCAGATGCTGGGCAGATGCTAGCTGGGCTCCATCACTAGCCTAGCGTCCTTCTCCATCCTTAACTCTTGCTCGGAGAAACAGCATGTGACTAACATAGGATTTTCTTTCAGGATCAGGGATCATGTTTATATTGTATCTGTGGATATAAAGGGTCAGCTCAAGTGTGGGGTTATGTTACACTTTCTCAGCAATATGTCAGGGTGATACTCCTCCAGCAGATGGGTAAACGGAGGCAGCACTAGTGGAATGAGCTCCTGGGGCAGAGGGAGTATAGATTAACAAGGCCGGGGTGGGGGTGGGGGTGGGGGTGGGGTGGCTAAGTACAGGTGCTTGGAGCCAGGCCAGACCCAGACATCCTTGTGTGACTGCTGCCTTCTCGGTGACAGCCAGATGCTCCCCTACCCAAGCTTGAACAGGAAGATATTTGCATGATGAGGACCAAATGGCTTTTAGAAAAATACACAGGACAGATGTCCGAGGTTCTGTGTAATGCTCACATCACATGGGAACAGTCCAGGGCGGAAAGGCTCTTCAGACATGTTCTAGGTATGCTTATAAACAAATCACTGAAGAATCGCTCACTAGGCGGTGTTAACCTGTCGGTGAGTGAGTGTGTATGTCCATGCAGGTGTGTCTGCATGTCTCAAGAAATGAGTCCTGGAGAAAAGTGTGCAAAGGTAGTAGGGAAGGAAGGTCTATCTGAGCTCTGCAAGCATGAATGCTAAGCTGCGCGTGTGCCGCACAGACGAATTTGTGCCTCTTGTTCCGTTCAGCGGTGCCCACAGATATAGGCTGTCGGGAGGGGAAGCAGGAGAATGAAAGGCAGCAATCGGAAAGTAGAGCCTGCTGATTGTTTGCAGATGTCCATTCAGAGCAGACCATGACGACCATGACCGGTGCTGCTGGGGAGGGAGGCACAGTGGAGAGCAAGGAGAAGTGCCAAAGGACACCAGCTGTCAGGATGAAATTCCCATTTCTCAGCTAGAAACGTCTGTGTCTGTGTCGCTGGCTGAATGTCCTGGATGATTGCAGAGCATAGCCCGGCCAGCCAGAGTTTCTAGTTGTTCCGGTTTTGTTCCCCACATCAAATAAGAGTTGCGGGCCAGCGGCTCTGGAAGAAGCTTTAGTAACAGGCTGCTGTCTTCTGCCTGACAAGGAAGGGCTTGGCTTTACTTTTCCATTCGTGCACAGATGGTGCAGTTATTTTCAGTTAAGTGATGTTCTGCAGGGGAAACATGCAACTCCTTTTGATTTTTTGGCTTAATGAAAATAAGAGAGGAGAGGAGGACGAAGCCAACTTTGTGCTAATGTTGGTCATGTTTTTATTTAAATATGTCCTGAGACACCGAGGTGGGAGAAATATTGCTGCCCTTAGAGTGCCCGGCTGTTGGGCTGAAAAGGTTTCTAACCTTTCAAGCAGACAGGATCGCCATCTACTTGTTCAGGTCCAGGTTCCCTGGATTCCTTGGTTTTAGCTATGTATGCACAGTCCCACCCATGTGCTAGAGAAATGGGGTAAGAGTGATGGGGCCGTTCAGGGATGGCCGTTAAGGTCCTAATGCCATGCCTGGTCTACTTCTTAGAGTTGTCAGTGATACTACTTATGTGAGAGCTGGGAATGGCGGATGCCTGGGGGGCAGAGCTGAGGACAGAGCCTGTGCCTCTCGGTGTGGTGGTGGTGTGTGTGTGTGTGGTGTATATGCATGTGGTGTGTGTATATGGGAACATTCTGCCTTAAGAGGCAACCACTATCATGGGCTGGGGTTAAGGAAAACACAGGATGGGCTCAGAAGGATTAATAGAAGGACAAGCCTCAGGCTGGGTGCCTGGGACAGGTTCTCAGATTTGATGACTTATGTTGGGGGTTGAAGAAAGAGCAGCAGGAGGAGAGAGCGTATTGGATTAGATTTCCAGTACAATTGTGTGGCTTGAATGTCAGACATTGCTTGTCTCAGCATCAGAGAGATCTGAGATCAAGCTGTCAGCTGGGTTGGTTCCTTTCAGCCCCCACCCCCTGATTTACTAATGGCTCCCTGTGTCTTCATGTTGTTTCTCGTGTGTGTGTGTGTGTGTGTGTGTGTGTGTGTGTGTGTGTGTGCCCTAATTTTCTTTTCCAGTGAGGATACCAGTCATGTTGAATTAGGACCTACTCTAATGCCTCATTTTAATGTATTACCTCTCTAAAGACAAATGTGCTCCCATTACAAGATACTAACAGGCCTACAGCATAAAGTTTTGGATCCAATGCAGCCCCGAACACCAGGGAGAAGACGGGCTGAAGACTCTGCTGGGTCAGCCTGCCCGGTGCTTAGAAGCCTGGGGACAGGAATGACATTCATGTGATCAAGACACTGGTTTTAAGGGAGGAAGGTGCAGGGGCTTCAGAGTCAGGGTCATGCCTCTGAAGAGAGAGGGCTCTCTACACCAGGAGGTAAGAATTCAGAGTTCCTGAAGGGCCTAGAGACACATCAGCTGCACGGAAAACGCTCACTGTGTGAGGGGAGAAGCGACCGGAGGGAGTGAGAACCGCTGAGTAGCAGGTATTTCTCTGCCTCAGCACTGGTGACATGTCAAGCCAGATGGTCCTGCGCTGTGGTGTCTCAGTGGGTGGCAGACTAGGAGAAATGTAGCACAATCCATCGAAAAGTCAGAGCTGTACTCCCCCCATCCTCCCTGCCCCAAAACCCTTTCATGCAAAGTCACATTGCATCCCTGGCCTTTACATGTTAAATGGCAGTAGCACCTTACCCCTAGTCAATGCAAGAAAATGTCTCTAGGCCCTGACTTATATATATTCCCATACAGTTCTTCACTGTATAGACTGCTAGTTGAAAAGGGAACCAGAGATAACTCATGGCAGCCACTAGACCAGAGAGGCAGCTGGGCTGGCTTGATGGGGGTTAGAAAGACGGGGTCTACAGGGGGATCTTCTCTTGCTTTGCTTTCTTCTTAGGAGCTTACATTTGATGACGTCACTTTGCTAAGGCACTAGGTGGGGTGCCCCTTGTGTGCTTAAGGGGACTTAGACGAGCACAGAGCATGTGCCTGTTGTAGTCACCAGGCAGGGTGTCTTGTGACTGGCAGGGCATTTGTGTGTAATGGATATGAAGGATGGGATAAGTTGTCTCTGAACCTACACAGTCATTCAAGTCCATATGTTGCCAGCCTTATTGATGCTCTGTGCAAAGTCTTTGGAATCTAATCTGACCAATTTTCTGGTTCCAGAAATCTGTTTATCAGAACAAGATTTCACAGTTGTAGTGACTTTTCCAGGGGGTTTGTCTTCGAGGAGTGAGCTCTACAAAAGAGAGTCTAAGTGATTTTCAAACAAACCCGAGTGGCAGCTTTGCATTCTGCAGCCCGGAGGAATTTCCTGCTGGCTGGTGACTCTCTGAGCAGTTGTTCTCCAACAGCTGGAGTGTGTATAGGGGGTAGAGGGCAGGGGTGTGGAGGTTCTGGGCTGAGCACGTAGTGTCTGGCTACAATCCAGCATATGACTGCTGTCTGGATACCTCTGCATGGGCGTGCAGATCATAAAGTTAGTGCTCACTCTCAGGATTAGTGACTTGTGGGGTTGCCTTCAGGGAAGTCCTCTGTTGAGTCTGTGCTCAACAGAATGGAGCATCCTCGTGGATTGGGTAGAAGGCTGGGAGAAATGCTAGCCCAGTGGGTCTGCAGCTCCTGCAGGTCGGAGTGGCCCATCCTCTATTTCTGATCCTTCTGGGCTGTGCCTCCCCACATCAGGTTCTTGACGCTGTGCTCTTGATCTGCAGTCCTTTGCCTTGTGTCAGTCTCTACTGAAAATGTCACTTCTTTTTTGGACTCTTTCTTGGTTGTGTTGAATTGTAAATAAGAAACACCAGGGAGCCCGTCAGTGTTGATGTGTGTGCCTGTGTGCCTGTGTGCCTGTGTGAGTGTTTGTATTCCAGGGTCTGTGTAAGTGCATGAGTATATGTGTGTTTGTTTGTGTGTGTATGGGAGTCTATATGCATGTGTGTTCATAAATGTCTGAGTGAAGGCCAAAGCCAAGGACACTCATTGCTGATGCTTTTCAAGTTCTGTGCATTTATTTGGCTTTTGGGACAGGGTTTCTCATTGGCCTGGAACTTGCCAAGTAGGCTTGGTTGGCTTGTCAGGATCTACCTTAGAATCATGTGCCAGTCACTGCCAAGATATATATATATATATATATAAACGTCACCAACTGAACCAGCTCCCCATTCATTGGCTTTTTAAGGTAAGAAAATGTCATGGTTAGGAAGATTCTTCTGGCCCGAGGACAGATTAAAACTTGGAGGAATCAACTGTGAGGCAGGAGCCTGGGTTGGAAGTTGTAGCTAGTGGTGATCCTCATGGGGTGGTGGCTGCTTGGACAGGACTCCTAGCTGCAGTAATAGGGATAGGGCTCGGCCATGCGCAGGGCTGATAGAGTGAGGCAGGGATAAGGCTTGTGATGGCTCCGGGCTGAGTGGACACTTTTGTTGTAGCTTCCCTTTGGAGTGGACTGTGAAGTCTCACTTCTAAAAGGTAACATGTCTGTTTGCTGCTAACTGAGTATCAGGTAGCAGATGCTCTCCAAGGGGCTCTCCACAGCACAGGGCTTGTTTGGAACTGTTAACCCATGGCCGTGTCCATTCCCACTGGCCCTTGCCTGCTTGCTCCAGTTATAAAAGTATTCTTTAATATCACTTCAAAAGTAGCTTTACCACCGGGTGATGGTGGTGCACAACTTTAATCCCAGCACTTGGGAGGCAGAGGCAGGTGGAATTTCAGGTTCAAGGACAACCTGGCCTACTTAGTTCCAGACCAGCCGGGACTAGACTCTGTCTCCAAAAACAAAAGCAAACAAACACCAGCCAGACAACCAACCAACCAACCAACCAAAACCCCACGCTTCTTTGTGCATAGAGATGCTGGGCAACACTCCTCAGAGTGAAGGCAACAGAGGAGTCTGATGCTAGCAGGTCAACAGCAATTTAATTCAGATTTAATAGGAGATCCAGAGCCATGACGGGCATTTTATACATACATACATACATACATACATACATACATACATACATACATACATACAAGCCAAGCGCTGTGAGGGAATGTGTGGAGGGATAGGAGCACTAATCTGGAGCTGCTTCCTTTGGCAGAGCTTGTGAAAGAAGACCTTGAGTCCTGCTAGCTTGTTAGCCCTAGGCAGTTTCAGAAGGCCGTGCTCTATCACCACGGGTGTGAGCAAAGCATCTATGTCTGTTTCCAGCCCTGGAGGAGGAAGCCCTCGCTTTGTCTCTTCTTCATATCATAGCTCAAGTGTCTGGTCAGAAATGCCCAATAAATGTTTGCTGAATGGCTCAAGGGGGGGTCAGAGCTGCAGCGTGATGGCTGACTGGTCTTTTTCTCCTTTTCCTCAAAGATATCTACTTCTTGCTGGCTACTTATCTCCCAGCCTTTGATTACACTGGCTCTGTGCTATCTGACCCATCAGGTCTTGGCTCCCTGGAAAACCCTCCCCCAAGGTTCAAGGTGGATGAGTTTTGCACCCTCCCTTACCTGCTATCATTAGGTCTCTGTTTAATTTCCTGCCTAAGGGCAGTGCTGGGTAGGGCCCTTGGCTTTTCATGATTGTTCAGTGGACTTGAACCTGAACCTTGGGACCTCAGGTAACTCTTGAATAGTGTAGTCTCCTAGAGGTTAGCAGACCTGAGTACAGGTTTTGTCTTGTTTTTTTTTTTTTTTTTTCTCCCTGCACAATGTCAGGCAGATTGATTTGTAGATCGAGGTATCCTATTTCTTTGAGAGATTTGATATTCTTGCCAAATTGGTCCCACTTCAAGGACTCTGTGATTGCAGGGGTTGTGAGTCTGACTCCTGGGGTATTTGAGATCCAGTACATATTCCTATCTGGAGCTTTAATTTTTGGCTGTTACTACTGGCTAGGAAAGAACATTTGGGTTTTCGTACCAATGTGTGTGTGTGTGTGTGTGTGTGTGTGTGTGTGTGTGTGTGTGTGTGTGTGTGAATGTGCATGTGAATGCATACATGCAGATATTCAACTCCCAGAGAGAGTTACAGGCAGTTGTGAGCTGCCAGATTTGGGTACTGGAAATAGTGGACCCCTGGAAAAACTCCGGACCCCTGGAAAAGCCACAAGTACTCTTAATAATTGAGCCATGTCTTCAATCCCCTTTCTCACAGATCTTCCTAAGAGGGATGAGCACCTGTTTGTGATATACTTGACACAGAATGCTTCCTTGGTATTGTTCTAACTAGTGCCTTCAGCATCTCTGCACTGAGGTCGGCTGAGGTATAAGTAATCACATAGGCGAAGAAACAGACCTAGAAAAGGAAAGATAGCTGGTGGTGGCTTCCCCGGGGCTGAACATCAGTCTTTCCAGCTAGCTCAGGTCTCAGACGCTGACTGTGACATCATGCTTGCTTTCTCACTATCTGTCCTCTCTCTCACAGAGAGCCAGCTGCTCCCCGGGAACAACTTTACCAACGAGTGCAATGTCCCAGGTAACTTCATGTGTGGCAACGGCAGGTGCATCCCGGGCGCCTGGCAGTGTGATGGGCTGCCCGACTGTTTCGACAAGACTGACGAGAAGGAATGCCGTGAGTGGCTGCCCGTGGTTGTGGGCGGGGTTGGATAAGGGTGAAATTCCAGGCCAAGAACAGGAGGTCCAATCTGGCTTGGACCTTGCTACCTGTTTGCTGTGAGCTCCTGGGCCAGCTGCCCCTCTCTCTGGGAGCAGTGTGGACCGTGAAGAAGTGTAGTATGGTAGAGGAGCCTGTGCTTGGATGAGGAGAAGTGACTCCCATTAAGCCCTACGGATGCCTTTCCTGGATGCTACTCTCACCTTTAGAATCCCAGGCATTATATTCTGTGGTGCCTTTCAGTCAGCAAGGGCCGCGTCTGGCTGCCTTGGTCCAGGGCTGGAGACTTACATGTGAATGTGTGGTAGAGTTCTCCTGATAATTCTGTAAGACCTAGTATTATATACGGGGCGGCTATAATGTCCCTATGCTGCCTTACCTGCTTTGCTCGGTAGATAGGCACAGTCTGGATCTTCACTAGATCATCCCTTTTTGGAGAGTACCAGCATGGCATGGACTCTGTAGTCCCCTCTACCCCGTCTCCTTCTTCAGCCTCTTGTCCATTTTGTGCTCTGAAACATGCATAAGATCTGGGCTGAGACTAATGCATAGGAGAGGAGGCACCTTGTGGATACGGTATGGACTCTGTGGTCCTCTCTACCCCGTCTCCTTCTTTAGCCTCTTATTTTGTGCTCTGAAACAAGCTGAAGATCTGGGCTGAGAATAATGCACAGGAGAGGAGGGGCCAGGCTGTCCAGTGAAAATCCTCCCTGCCCTGAGGAGTCTTTCTGCTTCCCCTGAGCTGGTCTCTGCACAGTGAGCTTGGCTCTAGGTCACCTCTGGCAGCCTGGCAGGTCGGCAGCATTGGGAGGTATGGCCCTGGCTCGTTAGATGAGCAACTGCTATGGAACCACACATCTCAGCTCTGCTATCATAGGCTTTGGCAGCCAGGCCAGGTGGCATTTCTGTCGGGAGGACTCTCTGTTCTGGCTCTCAGTCAGCTGCGGCTCTGGGAGGCTGTTGAGGGCAAGGTACTAGAGGGTAGGAACTTGAACTTTTGTCGGAACCGTTCTTGGGTTTGGGGTTCTGTCTGTTGATGCACAAGTGGGAGCACTGAGTTTGGAGCCATCCATGGCAGCTAGATACTCCCTCCTTAATGGTGTGCTTGTGAAGATGTGCTTCGCACTCTGAGGCTGGCCTCTCACCTGCCTGGGATGCGGTACCCCCATGCCTACTTCTGCTCTTGAGAGAAGGTTTGGGGAGGAGAAACTGGGAAGACATGGAGGCTGTGTTAAATTTTGTTCTGTGTGCTTTTTCTCATTAACTTCTTAGACCTCAATTCTTTTTATATTATTATTATTTTCCCTTACCTTTTTATTTTTTTAAATTATTAGGACCCTGTCACTGTTTCCTTGCTTCTAGCATAACTTTAAAACTTCTAGAAATCTAACATTTTAAAATTGAGTTTCAAGTGTGATGGAATGTGTGAGGCCTGTCATCGGCCCGGCTTTAAGGAGCATTAAACACTCTATAAGAATATAGAGTTACCATTTTCAGGGCACCATGTGCCTTTGAACAGCGGCAGATAGAGACTGTCATTAGCTGGCGGGTGATACTCAACCCATGAATGTGTAAAGGAATGCAGGATTAGCAGCTAGGCCAGCCCCACCTCTGTTAGTAGCAGCTGTGCGACAGACATTACTGACTTCTATCGCCGTCTCTGCCGTCTGTGGGTACAGTCTAGTGCGTGAGAGAGAATTCGTGCAGAAATGGGAAGAGGTGGTGGAGAGAGACTGTTTTAAACAAGGATTGTGTTGGCAGCTGCTTGGAGCTGTTTGGTTTGCTTTGGAGCAGGCTCGGCTCGTTCCTGGCTAGCCTCCATCCTACTCCCAAGTGTGACAGATACCCAACGGCCATTTGCCTAGTGTTTGAAGCAGACATAATTAATATTTTTTGACTATTCCTACAAACACATTGCCTGCCCAGCTTTGCGTTCAGTGGAGAAAACAGCTCCTGCTTAGGCATTAAAGGGAGAGAACGTCCCTTTAGTGAGCTTCCCTTTCAGAATCTTCTCCAGCCATCCGTAGGGGAATATGCAATCTTAGAAATGCTTCCAGAAGCCGGGCAGTGGTAGCACACACCTTTAATCCCAGCACTTGGGAGGCAGAGGCAGGCGGATCTCTGAGTTTGAGGCTAGCCTGGTCTACAGAGTGAGTTCCAGGACAGCCAGGGCCACACAGAGAAAACCCTGTCTCGGAAAGAAAAAAAAAAAGAAAGAAAGAAAAGAAAAGAAAAGAAAAGAAAAGAAAAGAAAAGAAAAGAAAAGAAAAGAAAAGAAAAGCTTCCAGAATATTCTAATTTAGTAACCGCTGGTGGGATTGAAGAACATTCTTTCCCCTGAGAGGACCCCAGTTTTGTCTTCTCTCGGTGGGAGCAGGATGGCGTCTAATTGTGAGCATTGTGATGATGTCTTGGTGTGTGTGTGTGTGTGTGTGTGTGTGTGTGTGTGTGTGAAAATAGCGGTATGGTGCCTGTGGTTTATAAGCACACAGAGTGAGCTGAAAAGCAATTCAAAACACAGCTATGTGTCATCAGGGCGTGATTGTATGGATTTCATTTTCTTTCCCCATTTTCATGTGTGTGCACTAAGTATGTACGGGTACAGGTGAATGCCTGAGGTTGCTGTTAGAATCACCCTTCATTGCTCTTCCAACTTCTTCATTGAGGCAGGCTCTCTTATTTGTACATGAAGTACTGATATGGCCAGCTTTTTGAGCTAGCTGGCTCTGGGCTTTGCTTGTCTCCACTTCCAAGGCTGCAGTTACTGGGTGGGATCTGAATTCCAGTCTTCATGTTTGTGAGAGCTTTAGCCACTGAAGCGTCTTCCCAGCTCATGCCTTGCCTTCTCTATTTAACATGAACTGTGTTTCTGTGTATTTTTAGTCATTGTATTGTGAAAATGTATGCACTGCAATTTAGCCATGCTCTATTGCTTGTCCCTTACTTAAAAAATAGACTTACCTTTATTATTTTAATTACGTGTAAATGTATCTATCTACATGTGGATATAGTCCACTTGACTATAGGTACCCTCAGAGGCCATAAGAGGGCATCGGGTACCCTGGCACTGGAATTAGATAATTGTGAGCCATGTGACATGGATGCTGGGAGCCAAACTTGGTCCTCTGAAAGAGCAGCAAATGCTCTTAGCCACTGAGTCATCTCTCCTGCTCTGTTCTGCCTTTTGGCTTCTGCTCATCACTGTGTTTAGCATCACATAAGAAATATCCTCCATAGGTGACAGGATGTATGGTGGGGTCAGCCTGGGCCAGCAGCACCGGGCGGAGGGCAGAGGTGAACAGGCCACTTTCTCGGAGAGCAGCAAAGGTAGAAGCTGGGCCACTGTCATGGAAGAAGTTTGTTTGAAACAACTGTCTGCCTCAGGGAAGGGCAGTGAGGTGGGCACTGTGACCTCCGGGAGGTCATGGCATCCAGCACTCTGTGACCCTTTGGCATGGGGAAGATAATGTTTTAGAAAAGAGCTTGCAAATCCTTGCTCTTTTGAAAGGGCACAGGGAGCCTGGAGATGGGTCCCGTGGTGGGCTGTGGTCCTGTGAGCAGCTGCTTTGTATCTGCAGTAGAGGAAAGACTTTCAGAAAATAAGAAAAAAAAATCTATCATAAAGGTTTTTTAAAATATCACATACTGCAAAAATGGAGTGGAGGAGGACAAAGGAATGTCATTGGAGCTGTCCCTGTGACAGCACTTATCACGCGAGTCTTTCCCTGTTGTCATCACCATGGAAGGTCCAATTTTCATTTCCAGTTTTTCCATTAAGATTTTCCCATGATGTCATCTTAGTGATTTTTCTATAATTCTCTATCATGTAAAATCTTAGTTTATGTGCACTGGTGTTTTGCCTGCATGCATGTCTGTATGAGGATACTGGGTCCCCTGGAACTGGAGGTACAGACATGTGGGTGCTGGGAACTGAACCCTGGTCCTCTGGAAGAGCAGCCAGTGCTCTCAATCAAGGAGCAACCTCTCCAGCCCTTCTCTACCATTTTAATTCCTAGATAATAATCCACTAATTTGGTATCATATTACTGATTATGCTACTATTCCTTACTCTTCTTTTTTATTTTTTTAACTTTTTGCTGCTTGAGATTGAACCCAAGTCTTCACGTGTTTCAGGCCAGTGTCTGCCCTGATCTTCATCTTTATCCCAGTCTACTAACCTTGTTCGGCTTTCTGCTACTGAAGAGTCTTTGGCATTGACAGCCTGGCAGTGGGGATGGCACCCCCACCACCCATTTCCCAGGACTGGATTCTCAGAAACGAGACTGTGCTGAAGGACGGGAGCTCTTCCTGCCCGTGTCCACAGACTTCTCTTCCTGCCCGTGTCCACAGACTGCCTGCTTGTTTTGCTGAAGGTCTGCACTGGTTTGCTTTCACTGGCCAGGAGTGAAGTCTGGGACCTATTTTAGTCTTGGCAGTGTTGAGTAATATCTTTAAAATAAACTCTCTTTTCCTGGTTATTTTAATAGTTGAGAACAGTTCATGTATTTTACATTTTTGATTTTTTTTTAGTTAATAAGGTAGAATGCTTATATTTCTAGTTATTAGTTGTATTTCCTTGTGAGGTATCTGTTGATGAATTGAAATTATCTCTCGCCTGCGCCTTGCGGGTATTAACTGTTGTGCAGAGGCCTCTGGAGGACGTCCGCCCAGAGCTGGGGTCGGAGGCTTTATTTTGGTGGGCTAGTTCTTAGCTAGTGAATTGCCCTGAGTGATCAGTTTATTCAAATTGCTTTTCATGTCTTCCCTCTGCTTTCTGAGGTTATAAAATAATGAGACATACATTTCAGGAAATGCGATGCCTCCGCGAGAGCTCTCATTTTTAGGCACGACAGTGAGTATGTGCTTGAGTATCGTGGGCACCGTATTGAGTCAGGCACTTTACGTCCTAGGAACTCATTGGGTTGCCACGGGAGCTTTACTAGGAAGGAGCTGTCATCACAGAAGCCCAGCAAGCACACAGAGCTTGCATGTTGGCCCTATAAGACCCCATAGCCTTCCTCCATCAGAGCCTTCCTCCATCAGAGCCTTCCTCCATCAGAGCCTTCCTCCATTAGAGACTCCCAACAGTCTTTGTTTGTTTGTTTGTTTGTTTACCTGTTTGTTTGTTTACCTGTGTAGGTAGACCCTTAGCTGATCTTGGGGTTCTGTATTACCCGTGGATCTATGTTACCTGTATTGTGCTTGTTGTAGTTAGCAGAAATTCCTGCAACTAATACAGAAGATATTTGGCTTATAAAGAAAGAGAGTTATTTTGGAGTTTTGGAGTTTTTAACCTCAGGACCCTGTTGGCTCTGTTGCCTGTGGAAGATAGTGTGTCATGGTGGGAGAGTACACAGTGAAGAAAAACCAGATGATTAGGAAGCAGAAAGAGAAGGAGGAGGAAGGGCCTGGCTCTCATCATCCTCTTCAGGGATACACCCCCAATGGCCTAAAGGCTTCCCATTAGACTTTCTCTTTATAGAGCTATTATTTTTAATTATGAGTGTTTGTGCTCAAGTGTGCACGCACATACATGTTTGCATGTAGCCAGGTGCCTGTGGAGGTCAGTGGGATGGAGATGTGAACTGTCCAACATGGTTGCTGCCAATCAAACTCAGGTCCTCTGGAAGAGTTGCAAGTGCTCTTAACTGTCCAGTCATGTCACTAACTCTGTACTCCACCTCTTCAGGGTCCAACTCCTCCTCCTCCTCCTCCTCTTCTTCCTCCTCCTCCTCCTCCTCCTCTTCCTCCTCCTCCTGTCACTACAACTTTAACACTTGAGCCTCTGAGGGGCATTCAGGATCCAAACTATAGGAAAAAATCCAACATATCAATAATGTTTTTCTCCAATAATGATTTTTAAGGTGGCCTTTAGTCCTACAGGCCTCTGAAACCTCTTCCTAGAAACAAAGTGACATCCCCAGGGCTAAAGCAGGGACACAAATGTCTAGAACCGAGGCCTTGAGACCTGCCTGTTCTGCCATGGGCTTTCACTGTTGTCCCTGTGTCTTGACACACTTGGGGGGAGGTTTTAATGTGGGGGTTCCTCCTAACAAGTGGGATTATTTCTCCTTGGGAGAATTGCATCGTGTCTTTGGTCACGTGTGGGACTTTTATCGTCTCTGATTTGTGCCTGGGTGTGTGCATGTCTGGTGGAGTGTGGAGGAGGAATTAAAAGATGTTAAATGAAAACATTTTAATGAATCTCCCAAACCAGAGACGTGGGAAAGTAGGTGCAGACTTGGAATCTGAACTCCATCTGCCCCCACTCTGCCCTGCTCTTGCTTACACATGGCTCAGGAATGATGGTGGAAGAACTTGATAGAGTTTCAGGGGCAAGTGTGGGACCCTGGTCCCCAGAAGTATAAGGGGGTCCTCCTCATTTTTGTCACCGTCCTAGGCTTCTGCCTCTAGGTGGCACCACCTGTAATGTTTTCTTTTAAACCAACTGCTTCTAAGTTAGCTTGGACTCAGAGCAAGCAGTGGGGGAAGTGGTGTTTGAGTTTGCGAGCTTGAGCGGGGAACTGGCTATGTACAAAGATTGAGGAATCCAGGCTTGTCATGGGCTGCCTGCAGCGTGCTCTGGGATGGTGACCATTGCAGTATTGTGGCCAGGGAAGGCAGGGAACCTCTCAGTGAAGTGTGGGATACAGTTACAGCAGAATGGATTTTTCCCTTTTAGCTGGGTCAGAACAGAATTGCCATGCCACCAGTATTTTGAATCAAGTAATGCTACCTGCTGCATTCTGAGGTTGAAATCCTACCGCACGGTGCCTCTGCATTCCACCTTGCTTGGTGATGGAGTTTAGCAGAATGGATTTGTTACTTTTCTTGCTTTGTGACCAAATACCTGACAGCATAGAAGGGAGGAAGGGGGTCATTGCTCCCTGTTTCAGAGGAGCCATCCTGATGGGGAGGACATGGTGGAGATGTGCGCTTCATATCCTGGTCACCAAGAAGCACAAGGAGACAGTACAGGAAGAGCCCAGGCAAGATGTCACCCCTTGGACTCATCCCTTGTGACTTATTCTAGCTAAGCCTCACTTCCTGCCTTTCACTTCTGGGATAAATCCATTGATTAGGTCAGAGAACTCATGATCTGATGTTCTCTGAACCGAGCCCCGCCCCCAAAGATGTACCCAAGGTGTGCTTTACTGAGCTCGCAGGCATTTCATAACCCACTGGAGTTGACAGTTACAATTAAGCACCGCAAAGACATAATTGAATTAAAATGAGGTCACGGAGTGGATCTTAAACCATCACAGCTGAAGTCCTTCCAAGAGAGAAAATTTGGACTCAGATACCAAGAGACAGAAGGTGATGGAAAGCCATAGGGAGAAGAAAGTCATCTGTCCTCATGTCTCCTATACATTGATTTTGGACATCTCTCCTCCAGAAGTTTGGAAAAATCAGCTTCTGTTGTTGAAGCCGTTCAGTTTTGGAAGCTGGCTACAGTCACGCCGGTACACTAGCACAGCCATGGACTCATCACCTTTGTGTTTTAAGTTGTCACCTAGAGATGCACGCGTGTCCAACACTCATGAAGTGTGTTGAGTTTCACAGGCACCAGCTCCTGCTTTCTCATTGGTTTGAACAGAAGAGCATGTTAGATCTTAACTCCCAGTATCCAAGGACATGCGCTAACTTGGAAATGGGCTCACTGCAGATGTGAATAGTTAGCGTGAGGTAACACTATAGTAAGGAGAGCCCTTGTTGGACAAGGACTGAGGTGGGAGTGACACAGCCTCCAGCCAGGGATGCCAAGGCTTCACCGTGCTCCCTAGAAGCCAAGGTGGGGTGAGGAAGGGAATCCACCCAGAGTCTATGGGGGAATTGTGGCCCTGATGACCACGTGATCCTGCTGTACAACCTCCGGGGTTTTGTTTACACCGTCCACTCTGTTGGTGAAGCTTTGTAATGGCTGCCCTGGGAGAGGAATCTGCCTACTTCCCAGGGGATCACTAAAGCCACTAGTGCCCTTGGAAGCAGTGGACACAGGTTGTTGTTTCTTTTAACTGGCTTGCCATACTTGCTCCATCTCTTGGGGTCAGCCCTACTCTCTGTTTCTGCTTGAGTATCTGCTGCATCACATGTGAAGTGTCCCTATTCCTGCAGGTCTTAACTCTGGCTAGCCATAGTGAGGTACTGGATTCTACAGGCTTCTGAAGGAGTTGAGCTTCTGACAACAGAAGTGGCCCTCAGAGTGGCCCAGAGACTGATTGTGGTTTCATGCTGACCCATGTGTATACTCTTGTGTGTTCTTTCTTTCCTGTTTGTGTTATTTTGCCATGTGTTTTTAAATACCTCTGGTAACCCAGTTATGTCCAGACCTTCGAGTTCTTCTATCCCAAAGGTGAAATCATATATCTTATAGTTCAGAACAGCACTTTAGAGCCAGACCATGCTGGGTTCTCACAGTCCCCGAGACCCTTGGTGCTACTATACTTTTCTCAGCACATACTTCCTTGGCTATAAGATGAGGGACTGTCTCCGCACCTTCACCAGAGGGCATGTTCAAATCATTCATTGCATGATGTAATCAGAAAGAAGCTGATCTTATCCAATAGGTATTGTGCCTCGGGCAGCAGTATACTATCTACCTCTGAATAAGCAGAAAATTGTGTGAGGTCTCTATCTGCCCAGCATGGTATGGTTGGCTGCAGCCTCCGCATGCCTTGTCCCTCTCTTTCCTACACTCCAGTAAGCGAGGCTCTGCTACAGAAACTGCTTTATTTCCTGGCTCAATATCTTTTTGTTCGAGGGAGTCTTTAGCCAGCCAATGTCAAAATGTCCTTCAGCTTATCTTTCTAGAGAGCCAGCCGGATAACCGAGCTGGTGCCAGAGGGAAAAAGAACAAATCTTTGCAGCCCTGAGCTGAGTGTGGCTCTTGGTGGAGCCTCCTCTGCCTGCTTCCCAGAGTCTTGGCCTCAGTGAACCTGCAGTGAACCTGGAGCTGGTCCCCAACTGCCGGAGTGGCTGGAGTTGGCTTGTCCTCAGAGCTGAGCATACCTAAGTGGATTTGTCTGCTTGTGTTTCGTTTTGTGACCTGTAGTCTTCTCCAGTACCTGTGCGTGGAGACCTTTCACTTCATACACTGGCTTGAAACCGTTTTAAAACTTGATGCAGAAGCTCTCCCTTTTACCCCACACTTGCATTTTATACCTGTACAGCCACCATGAGAAAAGATTCTTGGTTCTGATGTTAGAATCCCTCCTTCCTAGGTAGGACCTGCCTGTCACCTATATATGAACAAATCTAGGTTGTCAGACTTCCTGTAAATCTTCTCTCTTGCAGCCTTTTCTTAAGAGATCCTGGTAGTTGTGCTTTTGTTTTTCCCAAAAGATGCCAGAAGTTTTGCACAAGGTTAAAAAAAAAAAAAGAAGACGAAGTGCTCCCCAGCCTGGACATTTTCGTTTCTTAGGACTTCTAGAACACATATCACACCCCAGATGACACAAAATGGCTCTTCCACAGTTTTGGAGGCTATAAGTGCAAAGTCTTAAGTGTGAGGTGTGCCCTCTATGAAGGATAAAATAAATATAAGTATATTTAAATTGGTTCTATTACTCTTTCTTCTGTCATGTGGTGTCTCGACTCCTCCACTTCTGTGATGAGGACACACTCAGCGTGCTGGTTTGTGAGAACACAGCCTGGCAAAGCTGTGCTTTTCTCCGCCGTGGGTAGGCAGTGTGCTAGAGATGAAACATACCATCGCCAGCTTTCTGCCTTCCAGCCCTGCCCACGCGCTGCAGTGGCTGGAGCTGGGTGTCCCTGCCTGTTCAGGGCCTTTAAGTCCAGTGTGTTTGCCTTGCTGAGAACATGTGGGTTAGCTGCTAATCTTTATAAATTGTAAGTTTACACGTGAAAATTGGGCTTATTAGATTTTCTTTTTAAAAAGGGGGGGAGGGGGAGCAAAAGAGAGATTCAACATTAGAATATGAACTTGCCAAAAACAAAACAAAACAAAACAAAACAAAACAAAACAAGAAAAACTACACCTCTCGTCTGCCCTGCTTTTCAACTTCTTGTTCATCTGAAGGTGCTCAAGATGGCTATAGTTGTAAAATAGATTGTTGTCCCGCCCATACGATCTGATGGAGTCAGGAAACATGAGGTCCTAAATATAGCACATAAAGCAGTGGTGTGCTCTGCCATCAGCACCATCCTAGATTGACGGTATTAGATGTTTTAACCAAGGGTGTTGAACATTTCCCAACAGATAAATGCACCATGAGTGCATGCTTTCCTTAGGGTGCTGAGCGGGCAGGATGAGAGTCAGCATGTACAGTGGGAGGGGCCTGCTATGTTGCCACATTGTCTGTGCCACGTCCTACTCCATCCAGTGGAACTGTGGTACCTGGGCAAGACACTACCTTGGTGGCCTTTTGATTCCATGGGCATTGGGGAAACAAAATGGAGCCCAAACTTTGTTTTACATCCTTCCCTCAGCAGCTGGCATACCCGGAACACTAATTGAACAGAAGGGTCTCTTCCTGGCATAGATTCCTCACCTGCCCTTGGCTAGACACTTCCTATTTTGGAGCTTCTGTTTCCTTGTCTGTGAAATTGGAATGGAACAGAGTGAGAAGACACAGGAAGAACGTGTGAGCACCATGTACCCGTCTGATACTTAACAAGGGTTACATTTTGTGCTCTGTAAGAAGAATTTTAATACAAGTTCCCACATGCTTTTTTAGGCATCAAAGGCAGGTTGGATGGTTATCCAGATTCTAAGTTAAGAAGGGTAAACTGTTTGATCTGAAATCATCATGGATGTTCAGAGAGACAGAGAGACAATACATGGGGCAAGAATGAGCATCTCTCCTTACCAGAGCCATTTGCTGGAGATAGGATAACTGGACTTGTGATACGGGCTGCCTAGGTGAGTATCTCTCAGCCCCTGGTGAGGGACCCGCATCGATGGCAGTGGTCCATTGGTCCATCTCCAGCTCAGACTGAACCATTTCCCACCACTTGGAAGGTGAGAAGAGGAGCCTTCTACCAGGAGCCAGGACAAAAGACTCCAGGCTTTGGTTAGGGAAGAAGATGAGCAGATCTGTGGACGAAGGCTTCCAGGAGCTTAGAGAGAAAACCAGGTGTCACATGCTGGATTTCGTGTCACCATGAAAAGACCAGCCTCTTAACCACAGAACATCCTAATTTAGGCACAGTTGGTTATTATTATTGTTAATATTTATTACCATCATTATTGTTGGTGGTGGTCGTTCTTCTTGTTGTTGTTACTATTACTATTACTACTATTATTACTATTACTACTACTACTATATCAAAGCTTCTTGTCCCATATCCCTGCCCATGCTCTTCTAGTCCTATTCTGGTGATGACAGGTAAATTGGACATGATGTACTTAAACATGACCAAGATCCTCTCAGCTTTCTGTGTCTCTCTAGGTAAAAGCTGTCCTTTGGGACCTGTCAGGAAACTTCCAGTTTAAATGCCTGCCCTGTCACACCACCCTTAGCAGTGTGGAGTCATCTTTGAGATCAGCTCTTCACTTCAATTTGCCCTGCCCCATCTCACGCCCCTCCCGCTTTCAGCAAGCTGCACTGTTATCAGCATGGGTCTGCCTATGAGAGAATCCTGATGAAGTGGTTCATAGTGGGGGTGGGGAGGGGGGGGGTTCACGTTCCAGTGCGTCTGGAGTAAGTATGGCTACGTCCACCTGGGCCCCCTGTCATTTGGGCAAGCTCCCAGTTGCCAGGACTTGGCTGTAACTGCAAAATACCGTCAGTGGTAACGGGCCCGGTAATTGCTAATAAAATTTAAATGGCTACAAAATTACAGAACAGAGAAACAAAATTCTTTTTCCTGGCACATCCAGACCAGTCTTGTGGATATGAGTTAGGCTGTGACAGTATAGTGTTTTATTTTTATTTTTTAATTCATACTCACACTTTGGGTTGTGACACGGCTCATGTACAATTGCTTAATGGAATTTTTTTAAAATCTAGAAACAGATGAGAAAAAATAATTTTTACAAAGATAATGTGTTGCATTCTTATAATGCAGGCATGACTAGAGAGTCTCTAATTTATTTTTACAATATCAAAATTATATGCAATGTACTGTGACTGCATGCAGCCCCCACTGCCCTCTCTTGCCCTGTTATGTCTTACTGACTCCCTTCTTTGCAAGCAGACCCCTCCCACCCTCATGTCTGCCCTTTCCTTTCTCTCAGCTCTGTTTGAGCCTGGCACTTTCAGAACTGATCATAAACTTCTGGCTAGACTGGCATGGTGTCCTATACCTTTAATCCTGGCACGTGGAGGCAGAGACAGGAGAATCTCTGTGAGTTCAGGGCCAGCCTGGTTCACATAGTGAGTTCCAGACCAACCAGAGCTACATACAGAGACCCTATCTTTAAGACAAGTTGTCTATGATTAGGGAAATTACATATGCTATGGAAGAGTTTTGCCAAATAGACATGTAGTCAAATCTGCCTTCTGAGTATTTATGTTTATGATGGTAGATTATCTCTTAGCTTTCATCAATGAAGCCACTTCCTACAAATGTCAAATTGGGAACCCATAACTGTGCAAAGTCCTGATAACAGGTGACTTACTGAATGCTTGCCTCCAAATGGGGAATCTGGGTCATTCCATACAAAACCCAGTGGACATCATGGAAGAGAGGCAGGTCGGACTCTGGGAACCAAAGGATGAGGAGTGTGGTGGACGCTGTCTTCTGGGTATGACATGGCCATTGCTCAGGAGGGCACAGCAGCTGTGTCTTCCTGCGTGGGGGTGGGGGTGAGGATGGGAATGGAACTAGTGCCTTGTGGTGTCGTTCTTAATTTTCTTGTGGGCTGGGCCGGGAAGGAAAGAAGTGAGGCACCGTGAGGCCAAAGGCAAACTGAACCTCACTTTAGGAAGTGTCTCAGGGACCTGTGACTCTTGGTGTAGTCCTATAAAATCTCAGCAGAGTCTGAAGTAAAAAAACCTGTCATGTGGTGTGGAGGGAAGGGACGGAAACAGGTGACACACACATATTTCATGTGCAGCAGGAACAGCAGAGCCTCAGATTAATTCCACATTAAAATACAGAGTCTGCCTTCTTCAGGAGCAAGACATTTGCATGTGCTTGAGACGTTTATTTCTGCCGCCCAGGCCCTTTATTTTGGGAGGATGAGGGTGGGGATGCAGACAGGCAATGTTCCAGATTTAGCTTGGGCTTGAAGAATTCAGGATCAGAAGCCTGGTTTGGCTTGCTTGGTAGTCAGAAGGGCTCTTTGCCTCTCTTTTTGGGGTCAGGTGACACAGCCTGGGATGTTTACTGAGCTCCCAAAGTGGGTGGGGAGACTAGAACCCCCTGCTTGTCTCCTTGTAAGGCACTGGGAGAGATTCTTTTGGTGGAAAAGTGGTCCAGCTGTGGAGGGCTCTGATCTGCCAGTTGCTTTGGCCATTTGAACACTTCAGTCACCATTTTAGTTATTCTTCCTGTTGCTGTGATGAAATGCCTTGAGAAAAATAACTTAAGGGAGAAAGGGTTTATTTGGCTTACGATGATGGACTACATCCGGGACAGCAGTAGCAGGAAGCTGGCTGGTCGCTTTGCATCTGTACTGAGGAAGCAGAGTGTGACTAGGAAGAAGGGCCAGGCCATAAAGCTTCAAGGCTTTCTTCATCTAATGTGGCTCCACTTTGTAAAGGTCTCACAAACTTCCTGGACAGCATCACCAGCTAGGAAGTAAGTGTTCAAAGTTGTAAGCCCATGGGGACAGTTCACATTCAGACCACAGTGTCTGTGAGAGATGAGTCAGGAGCTGGCTCTCCCCGTAGCTGTGCAATCGTCCCCAAGCTACCAGTGCCTGCCCTCATTATTCTACTCTGTGGCCTTAGATCTCAACCTCACACCTTGTTCTTGAGCCCCTGGCACTGCTGCCCATGGCTGCTCAGAAGACAAGGTCATGCACCCTGTGGCCTGCACGGTAGTGAGCAAAGCTGCCAGATGTCAGAGAAGTTCTTGAAGCAGAACCTTCTAGTCTCCGTCACTTGGTGTCCCTCATTAAATCCCAAAGCAGGATTGCTTCAAGTACCCGGAATGCAGGCCACTGGCCAGCCTGACGTTGCAAGGGTCCAGGGGAGGAACTGGCTGCTGCTCAGTTTCTGTACAGTTACTGCAGTGCGGCAGTGAGTGCTGGGACTCAAGGCCTGGATGTTGTGTCCCCACCTCCTCTGCCCCTGAACGCACCCGGAGCCTTCCATGAGGTGGGTGTGGTTATGTCCCCACCTCTTCTGCCCTTGAACCCACCCGGAGCCTTCCGTGAGGTGGGTGTGGAGGTGCTTTCTCTGCTTCTTCACTTGGTTTTCCCAGTGTGTTGGGCCTTACTCCATGTGGCTGCTCTTCCCGACAGCAGGTGAAGTATAAACGTTTATTCCCCACAGCTCTGGAGATCAAGAAGGCTAGTAGTGTCTGAGTATGTTAGACGTGGCTTACTTTCTGGCTTACTCTATAGCTTCATTTCTTACCATGCCACATGATAGGACAGAAAACCGTGTTCCTCTGTCCTCTCTTAGAAGGGCACCTATTGCACTGATAAATGAAGGCTTTTCCCTTATCACCCAATGAGCCTAACAATATGAAAGGTATGGGAGGGAGCATAGCATCCCTTCTCAGATGGAGGCAGGAGAGTGGCATCTCAGCCTCAGAATCAGTCTATCCTAACGGAGTGCTAAGGTGACCGTGATAGTTACCACTATGTGGTTTAGCTCTTCCTTCTGCCTTCAAGGTTCCTTTATTCGTACTATCTTTTTTTTTTTGGGGGGGGGGGTTTCAAGATGGTTTCTCTGTGTAGCCCTGACTGTCCTGGAACTCACTCTGTAGACCAGGCTGGCTTTGAACTCAGAAATCCACCTGCCTCTGCCTCCCGAGTGCTGGGATTAAAGGCGTGCGCCACCACTGCCTGGCTCATACTATCTTTTATATCCCCGCAGCTCACGGTCATGTTGAGGTTAGCGTCAGGATCTGAGTTTCATGATCATGCCAGCAGTAGAGGTCTATAGCAGCCAGGTTGTTGGTTCTGGAGGTGACTGGGGGAGAACTTCTTTGGATGTTTCAACTTGGAGAAAGTGTTGAGAGGTGGCTATGATACAGATGTTGCCACTGCAGACATCAGGATGCTCTTGGTGTTCAAGAGATATCCTGGGGTGGCAGCAGAAGGGAAAGCCATCAGAGTGTGGAGTGGTCTGGGCATTTATGGAAAGAGAGGAGGAGGAAGAGGATAGAAGAGAGGAAGGAGGGTCTGGTAGCCAGGAAGAAGCGTGGATGGCAGTGTGGGTTTAAGAGTGTGGGCTTCCCCAGCTCTGCGGGGAAGTCCTTGGTCCACAGATGCCATCCTAGGAGCCTGGGCCTCCCAGAGATGCTCTTTAGCAGGAGCACCCCTCCCCACTCTTTTGAAAGGCACTAATCTCACTGCAGGGGCTCCACCCTCAACACATAACCACCTCCTATAGGGCACACCTAATGCCCCTGTGTGAAGGTCAAGGTTTCCTTACACAAGTCTGAAGGAAACACAAGGAGTTTGCTGAGTGGCAGAATAAAGCCCAAAGGATAACAAGTATTCTGCATGTTTGCTTTGCATGAAGTCATTCCTAAGGATAAGGGAAGGGTTTCAAGGGTGCTTATTGAAGTTGCTGAGTTGATGGTGTAGGACCGGGAGCTGCCAAGGGAAGGGTGTAGCTGTGTGGTTGGTGGTCAAGAGTGGGGGCTGTAGAGTCCAGGAGAGGACCATATGATCTTTGACTATTTTCTGCTGTGTGACCCTGAGCGAGCCACTTAACCTCTCTGTACCTCAATAACCACTACTTCTGTAACATAAGATATGAGTAGTTCTTACGTTAGTGGCTTCTGAAAGATGACTGCTCGGCACCCTCTTAGTACAGTGCCTGTCACTCAGCCAGCCTTCAATAATGCCATTCCCCGTCATTACCTCATACTTTCAACTCCCCTAAAAAGTTGTCAGGTAAAATGGCTTCAAATGCTTGCCTGCTGTCACCTGACAGCCACCGCACTAACCACAATGCTGTGACTAATACATCTTGTGGAAGAATGCAAGAATATTGTAGGTTTATCTTGACAGTTCAGCATGAAGCTGTTCGGCGTGGTGTCACCAAAAAAATAAAATAAAATAAGAAAAATAAAAGTTCTCATTGAGTTTGTTCCTGAATAACAGTGAAAGAAAGTCTAGCTCCTTTACCACCTGGGGCTAGCAGCTGTTAGGAACAGCCTCCAGCCTGTCTGTGCTTGGCAGGACACCTGACTGCCTTGTTATTATAGACACAGGAATGACTCAAAGCCTGCTTGAATGAAATCTCCCAAATAGGGCGTCTAGGAATCTGCATCTAAGCCAGCAAGCCCAGGGAGCCAGGGGTGTCCCCTGTATGCTGACCCCAGGTGCCAAGGTAGATTCTGATCTTGATGCATGAGGTCATGGCTTGGACAAGCCTTGCATCTTTCGATATGCAGGTAGAAGAGATAGATGCTCGGCACACTGTCATTCTCTCAGGTACAGGCAGCTGAGGGGCATCTCTGTCAGGGTGTGCCTTCAGAAGCTGTCCACCCTCAACAGTAGTGCTCAGGACCTGACACTGACCACACACGTGTCCACTCCTTGTTTTGCTTTAAAGGCCCCTTCCTGCATATTCTTCCCTAAAGACATCATCAGGTGGACTCCTGTTTATCTTGTGAGAAAATCATTTCATTGGGCCAGAAATGAAGTTCTCAGCAAGAGCAGTCTGGCCTCTGGGAAACTACACAAGTAAGAGCAGCAAGGTTATGGTCCAGGGAGAGTGGGGTTTCCGGGAGGGTGGATCAGGGCTTGTAGTTGTTATTCACTACTTACTATTTTTTCATGGGAGGAGGTGTGTGTGTGTGTGTGTGTGTGTGTGTGTGTGTGTGTGAGTGTACCCAAGAAGGCTGGAACAGGCTACCCTGGGGCTAGTGCTCTTTCTTTCTATGTGCTGCCCATGTTTGAATTTTTCTCTGTTCCACTTTCCTCATCTGTGAAATGGGGTAAGGGTGAAATAGACTCTCTCCAGTACTAGTTTCTTTTCTCAGCTCTGTGACCAAATTCCTCACTCAAAGCAAAGCAAAGAGGAAGGGTTGACTTTGGCTTACAGCTGGAGGGGATGCAGACCATCATGGAGGGTTATGGTGGGAGGAGAGAGGTGGCTGGTCACGTATCTGCAGTCAGGAAGAAGAGAAAGGGAAAAGGAAAGGGTGGGGAGGAGAGGAGGGAGAGCACCTTCAGGCCCATCACAGCTGGTGGCCACATGAGCCTATGTGGGACATTTTTGGTAGAGATTAAATATATTTATACCTGTTAAATAGGCTGCTCTACAACAAAGTCTCACAGCCCTTAGACTTGTCTCTTGTGGGTATCAGCGTCATTTTTTTTTCAATTTTTTATTAGATATTTTCTTAATTTACATTTCAAATGCTATCCCGAAAGTTCCCTCTCCCCTCCCACCGCCCTGTTCCCCTGCCCACCCACTCCCACTTCTTGGCCCTGGCGTTTCCCTGTATTGGGGCATATAAAGTTGCAATACCAAGGGGCCTCTCCTCCCAATGATGGCCAACTAGGCCATCTTCTGCTACATATGCAGCTAGAGACACGAGTTCTGGGAGTTCTGGTTAGTTCATATTGTTGTTCCTCTTCTAGAGTTGCAGACCCCTTCAGCTCCTGGGGTTCTATCTCTAGCTTCTCCAATGTGGGACCCGTGCTCCATCTTAATAGATGACTGTGAGCATCCACTTCTGTACGAGATAGCTAGATCAGGGTCCCTTCAGTAAACACTTGCTGACTTATGCAATAGTGTCTGAGTTTAGTGACTGATTATGGGATGGATGCCCCGGTGGGTTAGTCTCTGTATGGTCCACCCTTTCATCTTAGCTCTAAACTTTGTCTCTGTAACTCCTTTCATGGGTATTTTGTTTCCTATTCAAAGGAGGAATGAAATATCCACGCGCTGGTCTTCCTTCTTGATTTTCTTGTGTTTTGCAAATTGTATCTTGGGTATTCTAAGTTTCTAGGCTAATATCCATTTATCAGTGAGCGCATATCCAATGACTTCTTTTGTGATGGGGTTACCTCACTAAGGATTATATCCTCCAGATACATCCATTTTCCCAAGAATTTCATAAATTCATTTTTTAATAGCAGAATAGTACTCCATTGTGTAAATGTACCACATTTTCTGTATCCATTCCTCTGTTGAGGGACATGTGGGTTCTTTCCAGCTTCTGGCTATTATAAATAATCAGCTGTCATTATTAATAATCCCATCATCTTCTTCAAGAAAATGCAGCTGTGGTCATCCTTGTCTGTGAAGAAATGGAAGTTCAAAGGGAAAAGTTGCCCAGATCTCAGCCATGCAGCCAAGTGGTCAGGAGGAAGTGCGGTTTAGCCTCCCTGGTGGGGCTGTACTGCCAATGCCTATCATTGCTTTTCAGACCGGGCCTCTGGGGTGCCAAGGGTGACTGCCACCAGCGAGAAAGGGGAACACAGAACAGCAGGGGTTTGGGGTTTGGACCCTTTTCCTGCTTCAAGAGGCTTCAAGCAGAACAGCTTCATGTCTATTTAAAAAAAATGTGTGGGCTTTGCACACTTCTTTGTTTCCACTGAGAGTTCTCTGGTAAACAGATCCAAGGATGAATTCTTGCTGGACTCCCTAAGCAGCCTTTTGTTCTCTGTCTTTAAAGTCTTCCTAACTTCTGGGATTCCGAAGACCGCGCCAGGATTGTCTCTTGCTGGAACAGAACTCAAGTTCAACGCGCTGAGCATAGGCGGACTCAGACATTTGTTCCTTATAATGAGCGTCTGCCTGCTTTCAGAGTAGCAGCGGGTTTGCAGGGATGATGAGTTACCTGTTAGTAGACACTTCTTTGCTCCTAACTGCGTCAGGTCCCACTTGGCTCCAATCTGGCAGTGTGGCCGGGTCAGTGTCTCCACTTGTGTGAAATGGGAAGTTGTTGACACCGTGCCTGATGTAGTGCGCGTGGCAGTCAGCCTGAGGAGCTGGAGTGCCACTGCATTGACATCAGAGGGACTAGGGGACAGCTACAGCATCCTCCTCATGAGACCAGGAAGAGATGGTCTCAGACAGGCCCATCCTTGCTACAGATAGTTTGTGTCATTAAGATCCCTCTTCAAGGCTTGGAATATGAGTCTGCTGGTAAAGTGCTTGCTAAGCAACCCTGACCACTCAGCATACATGTAAAGTTAGGCTAACCAGCTAGTAGCCTCTAGGTTCAGAGAGGGAGGGAGGGAGGGAGGGAGGGAGGGAGGGAGGGAGGGAGGGAGGGAGAGAGGGAGAGAGGGAGAGAGGGAGAGAGAGAGAGAATCTCAAAACAGAGGCAGACACCTGATGTTGAGCTCTACCTTGTGTGATGCGCGCGTGTACACACACACACACACACACACACACACACACACCACTCCCCCAACCAACCTCCCTGGTGCAGGGGTGGGCATCTCTCTTTAGTGCTCTTGGCCCTGCCCAGGAGAAGCTGTGGCTCTTTATGGGGAATCATTTCGTCATTAAAACTTAAGTCCACCCAGACAGTGAAGGACCGCTTTCCTTGGGCTGTCTAGTTAATGTCCCTTGGACTTGTGCCAGCCTCTCCCTCAACTTCTGCATTTCAGAAGTATGTTGTTTTCCATTGCTGACAGGAGGAGTACAAAGGCAGATGGTGTCAGCACCTAATTTGTTAATTCTGCCAGACTTTCTTCTCCTGCCAATCAGCAGTCATCCTTACAGTCTCATGTTTAAGGACAGCCTTGAGGAAAATTACAGAGGAGCAGTGCCCTGTTTACCCTGCGAATGAATGCTGAGGGCTTGGGTAAAATCAGAACAAACAAACAATTTAAAAGCAGCACAGTGGCTCTGAGTGAATTCGAGGGTGGGCATCGTGGTGCGCTGCAGAGAAGCGGCAGGGGAGCCCATGGCTTGCTGATCTTGATCCTGCCTAGAACTTAGCATGGGGTATTTCTATCTGAGCCTTCCTTCCCTTCTAAGTAGAACTGTGCCCTCCAGCACCTTCCCTGGAATACTGATTATTTACAGGATTGACATCATGCAGTTCTTTGAATTCTCTCCTGGCTTAAGTACAGAACTGTGTAAAACAACAACAGAAACTGTGGTGAAGGAATGTGAACCACATGTGGGCCACGGCTGGGGCCGCATCGGGGTCAGTGGATGCTTGCCTTGCAGATGTGAGGATGTGAGTTCAGTTCCCTGGAGCCCTTGCTTTTTGTTCTGTTTGTTTTGTTGAGTCTTCTGAGAGAGAGAGAGAGACAGAGACAGAGAGACAGAGACAGACACAGAGAGAGAGACAGAGACAGAGACCCTAGTGTGGTAATTCTACCACTAGAGAGATGGTGTCTTAATTAGGGTTTTACCACTGTGAGCAGACACCGTGACCAAGGCAACTCTTATAAAGATGTTTAATTGGAGCTGGCTTACAGAATCAGAGTTTCAGTCCATAATCATCAAGGTGGGAACATGGCAGCATACAGGCAGGCACGGTGCAGGAGGAGGTGAGAGTTCTACATCTTCATCTGAAGGCGGCTAGAAGACTATTGTCTTCCAGGCAGCTAGAATGAGGGTTTTTTTGTTTGTTTGTTCTTGTTTTGTTTTTTGAGACGGGGTTTTTCTGTATAGCCCTGGCTGTCCTGGAACTCACCAGGCTGGCCTCGAACTCAGAAATCTGCCTGCCTCTGCCTTCTAAGTGGTGGATTTAAAGGAGTGTGACACCACTGCCTGGCTAGAATGAGGGTCTTAAATGAGGCCCACACCCACAGCGACACACCTACTCCAATAGGGCCACGCCTTCTAATAATGCCACACCCTGGGCTGAGCATATACAAACCATCACAGATGGTAGTTGAGTGGATGACTGTGATTTTCTAGCCAGTCATCCTAAGCTACTTGGCAAGATCCAGGACAGTGAGAGACCCTTAAAACAAACAAACAAACAAAACAAGGTGACCAGAACCTCAAAAATAATCGCTGAGGTTATTTTCTGGCTTCCACACACGTGTGTACACCTACCAACACATGCATGCACTTGCACATGCAAGATCACTTATACATGCACACAGAATATGGGCCTGGTGTTTATGCTTGTAATTCCAGCACTGCAGATGCCGAGGCAGGAGAATTGCAAGTTGGAGGCTAGCCTGGGTTACACAAGTTCCAGACTACATTGGGCTTCCAAGTGGGAATCTGTTTTAAAAGACAATCAATCAAAACACAGACAAAATAATGTGGATAGGTGTTTGGGTGGGCGGTTATGTGGATGATGGATGGGTATAGGTAAACGGAGGAGTCAGTGCATGGGTTGATGAGTGGGTGAGTCTATTTTCAAACCATTGGTGGGAGGGAGGGATAGATGGTTGATGGATGGATGGATGGATGGATTAACTGATTGGTAAATGGGTTAATGCATGTGTAAGTAGATTGATGGATAGATCTGTCTTGGTACATAAAAAGAGGGATACCTCATTCTATAGCTATTCCTTCCCAGAAACCTTTCTGCCCTCTCTTCCCTGACAGGGAAGACCTTCTTTTCTCCAGCTCACATAGAACCGTGTGTTTCTACCTATGACTTGTAAGCATCAGATGCAATAAAGGCCATGGGTGTTTGTTTTCTAGGGCCATGGGTGTTGCTTTATAGAGTCACTAGACTTTTTTGGACATCCAGCAAAGGGCCTGAATGCATCTTGCTCAGTTTTCCCAACAATAAGCACATTGTGCTCCCGGCACAGCGTATATTTGCTGAGTGACCCCATCGAGGAAGAAAGACTGTTTGGAAATGCACCGACAATGTGTCCTGCTCTCTCATGGCAAATTTCTCGACTAGGCTTTTCCTAACAAGTAGCCAGATAAGGTTGCTAAAGAGCAGCAGGGTTCTTTCCATCTGCCACATGCACACCCAGAGACACAACCACACACAGAGACACACAGACAGACAGGCAGAGAGACAGACAGAAACAGACACCACCCCCACATTGTTTCTCAAGACTTTTAAAGGGACCTCTTGATTGTTTTGCTTTAACATCCTGTCGTCTTCACACTGTCGCCTCCTGCTTCGTCCCTGTCTCCTGCCTCTTAAGTAACCATTCTTCCCAAAGTTTGGATCCCAATGGATGTGAACTCTGGGACACCCCTCCCTGATCAGCATTTGAGGATACCTATTATCTTCATCCTCTGTCATTAAATCCTAATTGCTTAGATTTAAAGACAAGGACAGAGGCTAATGAGGGGCTTTTGTGCCCAAGAACAGTGGACTCTGGCAGCTTCAGTGGCTTTTGTACTTAATTCCAGGAATGTAGGGGTTCAGGGGAAGAGACAGGCAGCTCAGCGGGCTGGAAAGATGCAGCCCACCTCAGCTCAGCTGTTGCCCAGGCAGCCTGGGTGTTCCTATGCAGGGAGAAAGGCAAACCCTGGAAGACTGCCCTCCACTGTCACTTTCACATTCTGCAGGATCCAGCTCTTGCTGTGGGTGAGCGCTTGAGCTCCTCTAGGCCCTACTTTCCTCTACTGTAAAGGGACTTGGTCATCTCTAAGCACCAGATACCTGTGATTGTCTGTGTGGGAAGACAGAACTGTTTGCTGGCACTCGAGCACATGTGTAGGAATGGATTTTGCATTGTTTACGTATGCAAAAAGATTGGCCTCCTAGTGAGCAGAGTATATACAGAGGCACTCTGGGGTCAGTGCCTCCCTGGGAATATTGATGAAATGTTGCACACCAGACTCTCTGCTCAGTGCTCTGCATGGCTGATATCATAAAGAATTCATATTGCCACACTAAATCCCACAGACACACACCCTTTATATAGGATTGAAGCTTACAGGAAAGGTGGAACCAAGATATGAATACAGACATTCCAGAGTGAGCCTAAACCACTGTTATGCTGCCCCCTGCAGGTCAGTGTGTGGCCTGGCTCGTCATTGTGGAGGGTTTTGAGGAGCCCTAGAGATTAGAGGCAAGGCTCTGTACAACATAGTCCCTTTGCAAAAAACAAAAACAAAAACAACAAAAAAAAAACCCCTACAAAAAAAGAGCTTGTGTATTTAGTAGCTGAAGTCAATTCTAACTGCTCTTCAGTTCCAGGGGGTGCAGCAGGGGGTTGAAACATCAGAACCACAAGCCACAGTGGGAGTCTCTGCCTTTTCTGGTGAAAACCGACAGCTGGGGAGCTGGCTCAGTTGGGAAGATGCTTGTCTTGTAAGCATGAGAACCTGAGTTTGGATCCCAGGATCTTTGTAAGAAGTCAGGGGCGGGAGTACACACCTGTTAACATGGTGTGATGGTGAGACAGACGGCAGACAGAGACAGGAAGACCCCTGAAGGCTTGTGGGCCAGCTATCCCAGCATACGTACTGAAATCCAAGGCCAGTGAGAGACCCTGTCCATAATAAGAAGGCCGTCCTCTGACCTCTGTGTGTGCATCCTTGTACCATCCCCAGCACACACAAAATCAGCAAGAGCATCTCTGGGCTCTGTGCACTAAAGTTGTCTGGCAGGTTCCTAGGACCACTGACCTCAGTTCCCAAACCCTCCCTGAAATGGTTGCTGGTGTCTCCAGCTTTCTAAGTCTTCAGAAGCTGGAGTGGGGGTGGGGCTCTCTCAGTTGAAGAGTCTAGTTCAGTAGGCCTGGGGCAAGGCTGACACTGCATACCTCAGGCCTCAAGTCTGTGTGTCCTGGGGGCTAAGCTGGCTGCATCAGCATAATCTAAGATCTTCCTTCCATAAGCAGTGAGTCTCAGATGAAGCTTAGGAAGTTTCTGTACCACTCTAACCAACGCCGCCCTGTTCCTTGCTTTCTGATAGTCGAGGTCCCTCATGGACTGAAGACAGGTCGCAAAAGATTAGCTCACAGGTCTAGGTGGTGATAGGAGTTTGTCCTATTTCACTGGATAAGTCCACTCCATACTCAGTCTTGGGATTTCTGCAATTGCTTCTTCACCTCCTCTTGTCTCTCCCTTGGGCTCCTGCCTGCTCCACTCTTTTCTCCTTTGCTATACTTAAGTATGTGCCTTTGATACTCCATATCCTGGCTTTTGCATCTCTCTCAGTAATGAACTTGCTGCACAAATCCCCAGGAATCTGCTGTTAAATTGGGCAGGTGTTGATGTCCTTAGGTACCCTTCATGCAGACTGGGCGAGATCCACCACATTGTCCCTCCATGGCTAGCTGGGGTGGCCAACCATCTTTCTTGTTTGCCCTCTTCTTTCCTTCTTAGTCCCTTTTCCCTGGGTCATTGTTCTTCTGGGAGTGGTTCAACCTTTCCATATAATAATTCTGTATGGGTGACATCTGCCTTTTCTCTACTGTAGTGTTGCTGCAGGGGGTTCCATACTGCATGTCTGATCCAGTCACTGCCCTCACAAAACCCGTGGAGCGCTGCAGCCAGGCAGCCTGGGGCACATGCTGGTTGGCCTTGCCACTTGTCAATGAAGAAATCCTGTATGCACTGCTGAACTTCTCTTGACTCCAGTTTTGAATGTGGCAGAGTGGGTGCAGTACCATCCTGGTTAGTTTTTGATGTCAAATGGATACAACCTAGAATCACCTGCCATGGGGGAAATCTCAAGAGAAGAATTGCCTCCATCAGATAAACTTGTGGCTCTATGTGTCAGCCACAGTCTTGACTGAGGTTTGAAGATCAACATTCAGGGCCCAGCCCACTGTGGGCGGTACCATCCCTAGGCAGGTCAACCTGGAGCTGTACAAGAAAGCTGGCTAAGCAAAATCCAGTGAGTTAACCTGTAAGCAGCAGTCCTCCATGGTTTCTGCTTCAGTTTCTGCTTGAGTACCCTCAGTGAGGGGTAAGGTGTTTCCTCCCCTAAGTTTTGTTTTATCATTGAGGCAGAGGTTGAAATTGGAACAAGTCTTTAGCTGGGAAGTTTCTATTCCCAAGGTGGATATGCCTGTTGAGCTCTCCATGAATGTCTGCCTTGAGTTTTCTTTAATTATCAGGAATAATGAATTGAAGTAATAGCAACCTCAATGGGCTCAGATCACAATAGAATCCAGTGAGGCTTTGAAGTGCCTTACAAAACATCCTTATCTGGCCTGTGATTCCCATTGGCTGCACATCCCTCTCCCATACTCTACATTTCTGCCCTGTCTCACAGCTCTTTACATATGTCCTATCCTGTGTGCCAGTGCCTTTCTACCAAGGCCGTGGGGTGAGGGGGTCCCTATCAATGTGCCCCTGATTCCTGCAAGAACAGAGGGTCATCTCTCCCTTCCTGTTCCTGCTCATTCTCGGGGGCTTTTGTGAAGCACATGCACATCTTTCTGTATGAAACGTGCATGATGGTCTCCTTTACACGATGTGCTTTTGAAGTTAGGCTGGCATCTCTGGTACAGCTGGGACTCACTCACTGTATGTTGTGTGAATGGAGGAATGATGGATTGGCGCTGTAATTCAGAAGCTGATCCAGTAACACAGAGGTCCAGCCTTCACGATGCTTGAGATGATCTTGCCTTGTTCTATTTGAGAACTTAGGAGTGAACCTTGAACCCTCTCTCTTCCTAACCATCTCTCTGCTTCACTAGTTCAGCAGTGAGTCCAGCCAGCACGACTGCTAAAGCAATAGGTTTCAGCTAGGCGTGATGCTAACATCTCACAATGACAGAGATGGCTTCCATGGTCACTCCTAGGGCCATTTCTAGTAGATAGTAGGCAGGGGCTAAAAGAGATGTAAAACCTCATAGTTCATAGGGCAGCGTCTGCACGGCCAAGAACCAGCCATCCCTAATGGGCTGAGTTAAGGAACCCATCCTGAGGATTCAGAGCCCACCCAGAGCTGTCCACATCAGTCTTCATTGTTTTTCTCATTTATGTGACCGAATACCTGTCAAAAGGCAGTGTATGGGAAGGAATTGTTTGGATCATGGTTAGAGAGGGTACAGTCTATCACAGCAGGGAAGGTATACATTAGGAATGTGAGGGGACCAGTCGGTCACACTGCATCTGAAGTGAGAGAGGTGATAACAGTGATTCTTGCTTTCTCCTCCTTTCATTTAAGTGACCTAAGCCCAGCCCGGGGGATGGTTCCACCCATATTCAGTTGCATCTTCCCTCTTCAATTATACCTGCCTGGGAATGTCCTCACAGATATACACAGAGATATGTGTAACTTTAATTTTTACAAATCCTATTTTTTTTTTTGAGACAGGGTTTCTCTGTGTAGCCCTGGCTGTCCTGGAACTCATTCTGTAGACCAGGCTGGCCTCAAACTCAGAAATCTGCCTGCCTCTGCCTCCCAAGTGCTGGGAATAAAGGCGTGTGCCACCATGCTCGGCTCAAATCCTATTTTTAATGATGGTTCTTAAATGCTTTAACTTCCCCTTTGGCCTACCACCCATCAGAGTTAGTGAAAAAGAAAGGATACAGGGAAAGTGGACCTGTTTAGAAATGGTTTTTGGAGCAGCTCGTCTGGGTTGTCTGGAAATCGGCAGTTCGGTTCACAGGTCAGCAACGGCAGCTCAATCCACTTGCNACATGCGCATTTGTCACAACTGACATCACTCTGCCAGTCAGTCTGATTCCACAGAAGTGGCAAAAAAGCCACAGCATGCCACCAGAAGTTTTTTTTTAGAACATCTCTCTGTGGAGTCCTGAAAATGGAGCTCAGCTATGCAATGTAAAGCGGACCAATACATGCGTGTTGTTAGCAAAGAGTCCTTCATCACATGTTCTTTCATGTGCTTGCTTTGGCGAAACATCCTTTCTCCTGTGTCTGCTTCAGTGAAACCTTCCTTCTCTGCCCTAGCCTTTCACCTATGTCCACTCCAGGAAAACACTCCTTTCCGTGTTTGCCCCAGCAAAAACAAAAAACAGCTCCCTGAGAGTTAAGTCCTCTCTTGCCTTGTGCAGGGCTCCGTCCACAATGCTTAGAACAGTGCCTAGCAGAGAGCTGTCCGTGGACAGTGAGGGAAGTGTGCGAAGTATTAATAGCTTATACCCACAGTGGAGTATGGGAATTGCACGGCATGCTCTCTTTACATATAGTCTCCACCATAGGGCTTTGGAGATGGGGTGGGGTGCTAGGATACCACGGTTATTGTCTTCATTTTGCAGCCGAGGAAACCCAGGTGCTGGAATTTATGATCTCGTAGAAGACCATGTTAGAAGGTAGCAGAGCTGAGATTTGAACATGAATGTGGGGACCCTGGAGTTGATTGAGGACATGAGTGTGGACATGAATTTTGATGCTGTGCCTATGCTTTCTGAGTACGTATATGGTAGAGAACCTTTTACTGACTGGGAATCAGTTGGATCTGAGTTCAGATCCTTACTGGCCACATTGCATGGCGTGGTGTGGAGTGAGTGTGTATGGCGGGGGTAGTATGTTGAGGTTATGGAGGAGTATATGAATAATCTCTTACTTCATAAAATGTTAGGATTTAAGACTATGACTTTGCCCGCTTCATCCTCACTCCTCGCCATGTTTTCTTCATCATTTTCATCACTTGGAAAACTCAGGCTAAGAACTGATGGGAGTAACTTCACAATAGAACATTTTGTCTTTCTCCTTTGCTTCTGCTTTTCCATAGCATCATTTCCCCCTATTTTTAACAGCTTTGTTTTCCTAAGCCAACTTAAAAGATTTATGAGAGTACATTATGAATTTAGAAGAAATAAATATATATGTAAATTGTGTCCCCGGGCAAATTATTAATCTGTGTTGGTAGCCTCTGTGCGATGTTGGTAATGGGTCTCACCCCTTCATGCTTTGGGGCAGTGTAAATGGGGAAGGGCAGGAAGAGCTTCTCTAAAATGCTAGAGAAACATTTAACAAGCATTAGTACCTTTTCTTCTCTGCCTACAGTGCAGACAAGAGAATGTTGACACCATTCATTGACAACATTACTTTGGCTAGTAAATGCTGGAAGGTGACTTAACATACCTTGTGGAGTCACTCCTATACACCACCGACTCTAGTGAGCTCCAGGACAAAAGCTGGTGACTGGCTGTCATCTTGATTTTAAGTGGTAGTATAATATTAGATTTTGAAAGAAGAAAGGATTCTATGGCTGTTTGGTAGAGGTGGACTCAGCCACAGAGCCCAGCCTGACAAATAGAAAGCGTTTCATGCAAGAAAATGAATTAGACCGACAAAAACTTTATGTTACTATGGCAACTGGGTACTTGGCCAGTCCCTCTTTAGCTTGATTATAATGCAGCAGTGAGAAATGTCAACTGTTACGTCTCAATTGCTTATTAGCTTATAAAATGTCCCAGTTCACATACTAATTGTTACTGGATAAAGTAATACTATATTAAGAGGTCGATGCTACCCATTTCCTTATTCTAAGCAGTACTGGGAGCTTTAAAAAGTAGAAAACTGTACATATGATAATAAAGCTACTTAGCCCTTACTGAAGCTCGACATCTTTTGTTTTAGCCTCACTTGTAAGGGCTATTACATCATCACATGACAAAGTAAAGTCCTTGACAAGGAGCTGGTTAGAATCTAGACCCAAAGCTCTCTAGCTCTTAACACTTTTTTGTTTTTGTTTTTTGAGACAGGGTTTCTCTGTATAGCCCTGGCTGTCCTGGAACTCACTTTGTAGACCAGACTGGCCTCGAACTCAGAAATCCGCCTGCCTCTGCCTCCCGAGTGCTGGGATTAAAGGCGTGCGCCACCACGACGGCAACACTTATTCTTAAAAGCTAAGTGTGGGCTTTGCTTGCTCCTTTGTTTCCTTTAAGAAAAACAAGCTGGGTATAATGACCCATATCTATAATGCCAGCAAGAGGAAGGAAGAGGCAGGTGAATCTCTGTGAGTTCAAGGCCAGCCTGGTCTACATAATGAGTTCTAGGACAGCTAGAGCGATATAGTGAGAACCTGGTTTGCAGAGGGTGGGGGTAGAAATGATTGACAGACAAGTCTTTGTGGATTGCAGGTTAACAGCATCCCTAGCTACCTGTCATACATCAGGGGATGCTCTCATGTCTTTCACCCCAGCATTATCATGGGTTCTTCAGAAGCAAGCCAGAACTAGGGAGGGATTTAGCTAATTTAGAACCTTCCAGAAAAAGAGCCACTCTTTTATTTCTGATGTCACCCATATTCTTAGATCTTAGGAATTCTCATAAAATTTGGTTTCTTTATTTGGTTATATCAGAGAGCTATGCAGTTATGTCACTAATTTTAGAACATTTCATCACCCCAGGAAGAAATGCTTGTACCCATCAGTTCTCTACCTCCCCCTCCCATTCCTGGGAAGCCTTCAACTCTCCAATGATTTGCCTTTTCTGGACATTTCACGTAAGTGGGATCATTATTCATAGCCTTTTGTGCCCAGCTCTTTCATCTAGCATGCTTTCCAGGTTATACAGGATATCATGTATCAATCTTTCAGGCCTGTGTAATATTACAGGATAGAGACTGGAGGTGTCCTTGTTCATTTCTCCCGTGTTCATCTCCCACTCTGCAGCTTTTATGGTCTTGCTTCTTGTTGTTAACTGCTTTCTGTAGATTTTCAGTCTCTTTCATTTTTAATACAGACATTCACACTTAATAAGTTTCTCACTTGGCCCCGAGTTATTTGTATTCTTCCCATTTCAATACTGTTATGTTTCTATTTAGAATCTCAGACTGTCTGCTCCTTGCCCCGCCTCTCTCGTCTGACGCTGGATGTTAATTGAGTGTGCTCCCTAAGAGGCGCATGTTTGTGTTCAGCAACTTCTTTCTGTAGTTGATTTCTTACTTTACTCCACTGTGGCTGGAGGACACACTGTGTTGTTCTGGTGTTTCACAATCCACTGAGATCTCCTTTAAAAAGTCCTTGGATTTGGTCTGACATGTGTCATGTGTGTTCTGTACTTGTTGGGTGCTGTGTTCTAGAGGCATCTGTTGAGTCTGTTTTATGTCATTTTTAAATCTGTGTGTGTGTGTGTGTGTGTGTGTGTGTGTGTGTCTGTGTGTGTCTTTCTCTCTGCCTCTCTCCCTCTCTTCCCCTCCCTCCTCCCCTTCCTCCTCCCGTCCATCCTTACTTCCCTGCTCTGACTATCAAAGCCACATAGTTTATTTTCCTTGCAACATTCACACTTGTCTTTTGTGTGACATAAAGACAGCCTTGATGGGACAGACTCATAATTCTGCTGCTTGGGAGGCTGAGGCAGGGAGATTACAAGGTCCAAGATCAGCCTGGGCAATTTAATGAGTCCCTGTCTCAAGAAAATTAAAAACAGCTGGGTGTGGTGGCTAACATCTTTAATCCCAGCACTCGGGAGGCAGAGGCAGGCAGATCTATGTGAGTTTAAGCTCAGCCTGGTCTTCAGAGCGAGAACCAGAACAACCAAAGCTACACAGAGAACCCTGTCTCGAAAAAACAGATAGATAGTCAGATAAATGGATAGATAGATAGATAGATAGATAGATAGATAGATAGATAGATAGATAAACAGACAGAAAGACAGACGACTGACCGACTGACTCAAAAGTCCTAGGGATATAACTCACTAGTAGAGTACTTTGCTTGCCTACCATGCTCTGAGTTCAGGAAAGAAGAAGGGAGGGAGAGAGAGTGGGGCTGAGTAAGGCAAAGCACAGAGCCACAAGCTGGAAAGGAGGACACTGGCCGCTCCTCACCTCTGCCAGGGTAAGCACGCTGCAGAACCAGTCATGTCAGGGAGCATGAGTCTGCCCCAGGTATCAGGTGTCTGAACACCAGAATCTCTGTACAGACTGGTGAGGCCAGTGGTGTCCCTGTCCCCTCTTATACAGTTGGGGACATGGAGTTACATAGGGGAGAGTAAATGCCTTGTCTGGGTTTCTGTGATAGTTGGAATCCCTTGTGACCTTATGAACTCCTTGTGACCCCTGATCCCCTCTAACATCCTGACTCTGGGCTGAGAACCTCATATCTGAGACTTAAGAGAGGAGATGTTTGGGAGATTTTTTTCTATTAGAGCATCTTCTGGCAAAGCTATTTCATAATGTATTTTCTTTCCATATTTATATTTCAGTTAGCTTGCATCTGCTGGCCTTTCTCTCACATCTCAAATAGCCAATGTTATTTTAGGGACGAGTAATACATGGCCATGTCTGATCAATAGAACTTGAGTCCCCTGCGGCCTTCACGTGTTGCTGAGCTGCTGTGACAAGCAGGCAATAATGATTTGCACAGGCTTCCAGGCTCAGTGTGGACCCGAGTTTCTGGGCTATTTGTCTTCCCTTTTGAGGCCTCAGTGGACAGGCCCCCCACCCGACCCCCAGACTTCTGACAGAGCCCGGGCAGGCTATTCTTGTGTTTCTTTCTTCTGACAGAGCCCAGGCAGGCTGTTCTTGGGTTTCTTTCTTTGCTTTCCACCAACCAGGATGTAATTTTGACTTTGAAAAGGAACCACAGTTTGACATTTTAGAAAGAGTAGCCGAGGAACCCGATCAAGTGATAAATTCACACCCCTTGCTTTTCCCAGAGCTTCAGCTAGTGATGGCTGAATGCATGTGTTCACCTCGGGAGGTGTTCACAGTGATTTAAATTGCCTAGATGTTGTAATTTGGTTTCTTTCTAATTTATACTTTTGTGTAGCATTCATTCGATAACATTAACAATGAACTGAATTATAACTGGCTTGCAGTATTTTTCTTAAGGGAAATGTATTTTTATTTTATTCATTTATTACAATTGTGTTCTCTGAGTATGAGTGTGTGTGTGTGTGTGTGAGAGAGAGAGAGAGAGAGAGAGAGAGAGAGAGAGAGAGAGAGAATGTGTGTGCAAGAGCGCACGCATGTGCATTGGCTGTCAGAAGATGACTTTCAGGAGTCTCTTCTCTCCTATCTTCGTGGATTCCAGAGCTGCAAACTTGGGTCATTAGACTTTCATGGCAAGTGCCTTTGCCCACTGAGCCATCTTGCATGTCCTAAGATAGTTTTTTAGCTAAAGATAGCAAGTACATTCACTGCTAGAAACAGCATAGTCCTGTGACCTTCACAGTTCTCTCCCATTTCCACACTGGGTACCTGCAGGCTCTGGCACACGCGCTTGCATTTCCTTGGAATAGTCTTCATTTCTCAGTTCTACAAGCACTAAACCTCCAGACATGTCCTGTCAGCCTCTTGTGGGTCCTCATCCGAACCACTGTAGAACAGTCTCTGCCTTAATGTGAGTGGAATGCATAGTTGAGTAGGTACAGGTGCAGACTGTGACTGTTGCACGAGTTTCCATCTTGACTTGGAGTATCACAGCCCATGCATACCTGGAAGTCTTAAGGCATTAGCCTCCGTGGAGTTGAGACGAGCTCCCTCTTGAGGACGCTTTTTGAATTGCAGGAAGAGACTCATCCACCTTTGTCTTCACCTACCAGAGCCTTCTGCACTGTTCACCAGATGCCTCTGCCTGATCCATAGTAGGAGTCTCAGGGACATTTTGTTATTTGCCAACAGTGTGGCAGATTTTTCTCCTTTAAGTCTATTTTGTATATTGCACAGGTAGAGTATAAATTCTTTCAAATAGGTAAAACTAATAAAGATTTTTCAAACTCAATGGGGCCTTTTTGCTAGAACAATAACCAGTTGTATATGTGCCTACAGCTTTTGTGTCCAAGGGAAAAATGATTTTGCTCCTTATTGAAATGAGGAAAGCTCACAAGGTGGTCTCTAGTTTGCTTGGTGCTCACAATTGCTCTCACATCTAGGATGTCAGTGTTGGACTTGATTTGGAACAATAATGTCAGGATTGGCTCCTCACTGTCCTCATGGCTGTGATTTTGGTAATAGCATCTGGTTGTGTGATGATAATTCCAGAAAGAAAGGAATGATAAGGTCACCTGCTCTGTGCGTGACATAAATAGAATCTGGAAAAGTAGGATTGTACCAGTCTGTTTTGTGGTACTGTAATAAAATACCAGAGGCTCGGTAACTTTATGAAGAAAAGATGTTTATTTTGAAATGTTTCTGGTTCTAGAGGGGGCATAAATGGTGATAACTTTCTTGCTGGCAGAATCCTGAGATAGCCCAGGATATCACATGGTAAAAGCCAGGGAAGGTATGTGTATGTGCTTCTACTGATCTCTTCATCTCTTAATAATGCAACCAGTATTTAGTCATGGCATCCCTGTTCTGATGACTTTATTAATCATAGTTTCCTCCCAAAGGACTCATCTGAAAACAACATACTTCAACATAGAGATCCAGCGTCAGCTTAGGAACCCTGGGGAAGGACATATTCTAACCATTTCCCAACTCTAGCAAGGTTGTACCCATATATGTGTTCGCCAAAATGTTTGGCTGCTATTAATGAAAGTAAGCACTGTGAGGGGAGTCTCATTCCCAGGGGAGTCTGCTGCCTGAAGCCTGCCCACTCACTCTTTGCAAAGCTACATGGGGAGGTAGGGCTTCTTCAAAGACACTGGCGAGTGGATGGCCCCAGGAGAGAGCACCCGCAGCCACCAGCCCTCTGAGACAGAAGGGGACTCTGCATCTGTAGATCTGTGCAGACCAAGAAACCCATTCTAGCTAAAACTGATGTCTATTCCAAGTGCAGATTTAGGAAGATAAAGAAGCATGGTTGATTCTCTTGACCTGGGGGAGATGTCCCCTCCTCTGCAGGGTAACAAAACGTTCCGAGATTGGAATGGAAGGAGGCAGAGATAGGTAGAGAAGAATTGAGTGGTCCAACAGTTAGGGACTAGCCTAAGCTCAGAGCTGTGACTTCCTCTGTCTTTCCTTATAGCCAGAGGACACCAGGTGATGAGCTAAAGGACACTAGAATCTACACTATGCATAGCCTTGGTCTCAGCAGCTGTATATCAATGAGATATTTTACAGGCAGGAAATGACTGTATCCATCTCATTGTGTATTGTTACTTAAACTACCTCAAGCGTCTGTGGGTAACCGACCCTCTGACTTATGGGTCACGTACATGCCGTGAAGTCGCACTCAGCCATTCAGAATGCTGTGGTGGCTGGCCTGATTGTTCCTTCAGTACAGTGCTTACTGTGCAAGCAGTGTGATTTCCACTAGCCAGAGCAAACGGGCAACAGTGTTTTTATACCTGAAATACTGGCACTGGAGACTAGGGATCCAAGATCACTGGCTCCCAGGTCAGTGAGAGGCCCTGCATTCAAAAGTAGTTGGAGAGTGATTGAGGAAGATACCTGCGATTAACCTCTGGCTTCCACGCGCACTCAGACAGGTATATAGGAGTGCCCACCCTCTCCCTGAAACACAAACACTCACAATCCGAGGCTATGGGTCAGTAGTGACTGACAATATGTTAAGGGTCAGAAGTTGGTTTCCGGGCAGCATGTGTTTTGAGTGCATTTCCATACAGCTGCCCACCGGGGCCCACTTGTTAATTCCATCAGAGCTTACTCAATAGCTCACACACTGGGCTCATTTTCTGGGCAGTGGACAAGACGGTGTGTGACATTCTGTTACTCACAGTGCTGTGGTTGCTGTAGCAGCATTTCCTAGGAGCTCGGAAGCAATGTGGAATACCAGACTTCAGTCCAGACTTGCTACATTATCAGGATTTAACACACTGACCCACTTACACATGATTGTTCTTGCTGCTGTTATGGTTTGAGTGTGCCATGTCCTCTGTGGGCTCGTGTGTTTGAACACCTGGTCCTCAGCTAGTAGTACTATTTGGGGGTGCTTTAGGACCTGTCTAGCACAGATGGGGGTTTCTAACCTGGCCCTGCTTTTACTTCCTGGCTGGCTGTCGTGATACCACCTCATACTCGCAGCAGTGTGAACTGAACCACACCCACTACTCTGCTTTCCCTTCCTGATGGACTGAAAGTGTCCTGAAACTGTGAGCCAGGATGAGTCCTTCCTCCCTCAAGTTGCTCTCGCCAGATGTTTGGCCACAGCAACGAGAAGGTAGCTGATAGGAAATCATGTTTACTAAATATCCAAATCACCCTTTTGTCTTAGTTTGGATTTTACTGCTGTGAACAGATACCATGACCAAGATCATGTCCATATAAGGACAACATAATTTTGGAGCTGGCTTACAGGTTCAGAGGTTCAGTCCATTACCATCAAGGCAGGAACATGGCAGCAACCAGGCAGGCATGGTGCTGGAGGAGCTGAGAGTTCAACATCTTCATCTGAAGGCTGCTAGCAGAATACTGGCTTCCAGGCAACTAGGATGGGGTCTTAAAGCCCATGTCCCACAGTGACAACCCTACTCCAACAGTGCCACTCCCTGGGCCAAGCATGCACATATCATCTCATCTTCCCTGTGTGGCTGTGATCAGTGATGAAGTTCACATTCTCCTTTATATGCTTCTCTGCAGTTGAAATGTCACACAGTGAGCTCATTCTGATGTTTAGAAGCAAAGATGGGAGCATGGCAGAGGAGCTATGGCTCCTGCTTCTGGTTCTTTGGCCTGTCTTGGCTTTGTACTAGCAGGATCCTGGAGCAGGAGTCGGAGGGCAGCGAGCACAGAGGCAAAGGAGGTGCACCCTAGATGACTACAGCTTGGGCTGGAGTCGCAGCCATCACTTGAGCGATGTGGCAGGTCGGCTTGACTGAGTTCATGACTGTTCTGGCCCAACTGAGTGGTGACTGAGACAGGGCCTCACCGTGTCACTTGGGCTGGCTTCAAACTTGCTGTCCTCCTGCCTCTGCCTTCTCAATGCTGCCATTGTAGATACATGTCACCACACTGGGCTCTTAGTCTAGCTATTACCTGGAGAGACCTGGGCCATCTACTATAGGTGATGGGCCTGTATCATCTCCTAGGAGGTGGCAGCCCCGAGTGCTTTCTGGGCAGATTGAGAGTCATAGGCTTGAGGTCTAGTGAAGAGCTGTCTATCCCAGGTCTGGAACATTCTCACATGTGGGAGAAGAGCTTTCTGTTTCCTGGATCTCTTTCTTTTGTTCTCTGTTGTATCGGAAAGCTGGAACGAGACCTGAGCCAGATGTGGTCCTGTGGCAGCTGCCTATGACATAGCACAGCATAACTGAAAGAGGCTAGACTTGGAAGCAGCTGAGTCAGGCTCAAGACCCAAGTTCACCCACTAAGAGCTCTCTAACTTTGGGCAGGGGTGGTGTCTTATTCGGGCTTCAGTATTCCCATATACGAGACCTGCTCTGGAGGTACAGATTGCTGTCACCATACCATTCCCTGGTACCCTGTAGTCCTTATATGTCTCCCAGAGACCTATGTCTCTGACTCTTGATCCATCTAAAACACTGGCTTCTGGAAAAGGGGGAAAAATAAGGACAACTCTGAATATGCAGGTCAGATTTGCACCTACTCTCCAAGATGAAGAGCTGCTTGCTCTGAGGCTGGAGGCTACCTTCCTGCTGCCACCACTGCCTTAGTTGTGGTACCCGAGCAGGTGTCATCTCAGAGGGATTAGCCTCAGCTGCGTATCGCATCACCCATCACAGGGACCACATCCTTGCTTCTCTCTGCTTCATCCTTGGTTCTGCTGGTCCCTGTTTGGCCACAGGCTCTGCTGTGTGACTATTCCTAAGAGGGAATCAGCTAATGTCTGTTCATGCCAGGCAGTTAGGGCACTAGTGACAGAACAAAGAAACGATTTCACGCAAACCTAGCTTTGTGACCAATGGGATCACTGTAGTTCCTTAATATGGGTTGATCAAAACCTTGCCCACTGCATCATGGGTGACCGTTCATATCCGTAGACCTCCTTGCATAACTTGGAGGCAGTTCTGCTGGAGTCTCCTCTCCCATAGCAAGTGTCTACTTAGCTATATAACTGAGAAGCCTTGTAAACATGTGACCTTCTTGAGTCTCCAATACTTAGTTCTCTGACTCTTCTGAGGCTTGCTCCTCCCTCTAAAGGCAACAGCCACACAGTAGCTTCTGTCGGGCCTTTTGTCACAGTGATAAGAGAAGCGGGCATTGTCAATGTCTCTACTCAAGCTTGTAAATCAACCATCTCCATCTTACAAGACTCCTGGTAAGCAGGTTGTACCGGTGACGAAACTGAGGCTCAGCAGTATAAAGAAATGTGTCTAACGTCATCGAAATGGAGTCTGAGTTTGAGCCCAGGACTCTCTTGAGATTACGCTTTGTGAAGAACTCACAAACACCATTACAGAAAGTCGAGGCTGAAACTGGACTCTCTCTAGGCTTTATACCCTGTTGACCGTGAGTCAGCTGCCACCTAAATTGGCATCATACCGACAGTGGGAACATGCAGGCAATTTATTGTCTATTTGTTTCAAAGAAATGGTCTTTTCCTTCTCGGAGGGATATAGTTCCGGCCTCGCAGACAGGAGTCTGGAGAGATGTTCAGTGAGACTGCTACCTGCACTTAGCCATAGATCTCATCTCCTGTCTCCTAATCGACACCCAGAGCAGACAGCACCATTAGCTAAAAAGAGCATCACCCCCCAGGGCTACCGGGCTTAGCAGGACCGTAAATCAAGCCCAAGTTACAACTGTTTCTGTTCAAACTGTTTGTACAGCAGGTGTGCAAAATAAATTTCTCTAGTGCAGGAGTCTGGCTTCTGTTGGAAGAAGTGACAGCCTTTGGCAGAGAGACATGCCGTTAGGTTGATTGAGGTCATGGCTTCTGGAGTCCACATGCCTGGGCCTCCCCTCAGTACTAGTTTCCCTAGCTGTGTGAACTTAAGTGAGCCTCTTTATCCTCAAAGCATATCCTTGAAATGGGGATAGAAGCCGTACCCATCATACCCCACTCCATCAGGACTCCACAAGATTCTCCCGGGGTCATCATTTCTCTCTGCATAAGGTCATGTTCAGGGCCACGGTTTATTACATCAAAAGGGTGCAATGCAAATTGAATATAGGCAAAAGAAGGTGGCAGTGCTATCCCGAGAAGGCCCAAGCTTTGGCTCCCCAGAGGTTTCTCTTAGAGCACTTCTACCAGATGCATTCAGTTCATCTGGATTTCAGCAGCGTGGTGAAGAGCTGCCCTCTGGGCAAGTTCATTTCAGACTCAGCATCCAGCTTTTGTCCAGTCCTGATCACCTGCACACCGTCTCTGTCTTAGTTACTGTGATATAAAGCCCTGACAAAAGCAACTAAAGGAAGGCCTTGTTTGGCTCACAATTGAAGGTGCTGCTGCCGAGATAGCTGATCGCATTGCATCCGTGGCTGGCAAGCAAAGATGATTTTCACTGCTCAGCTCCTTCTTGCTCGTATTTGACCTGCAATTAGGGGGTATTTCCCCACCTAACCTAGATGCTCCGTCACAAGGCATGCCCAGAGGCCTGTCTCCTAGGTGATGCTAGATCCTGTTAAGTTGACAGTCACTATTAATGATCACAACCACCATCTGCCTCATATGTTCCTAGACTCCCGACTAAAGGAAACACCGAGGTTAGCACAAACTAAACTGAAGAATTTGTATAAGATCTGTTAGAGGTAGGGTGTCCCCACCCTCTCCGCAAACCAGAGTCCCAAACTTCAGCCAAGCCAGATATGACCTTGCAAAGCAGGTCTTCTGGAAGGTGCAGTCTTGAGAGTGTCACGTTAGCTTTCCTGCATGCTATCCCAGCGAGTGGCTGCTGGGTAGATTAAATGAGAAAATTTGTGCGAAGTACTTGGCACCCTGCCTAGTGTGGCAAGGACTCACTAAATGCCAACAGCAGTCGCTCTGATATGCCGTGGATGCATCTTGACCAGCTCTTCAGCTTCTAAAGAAGCAAGCACCGTATCCACCATCCAGCTCTATAGGCGCCATCCATCCGCTCGCCCGTTCACCTACCCGTTCCCCTGTTTTGGACTTGAACTGTTTAGCCCATCCTAGCCTCTTCAAGGACTGTGTGTGTGTGTGTATGTGTGTGTGTGTGTGTGTGTGTGTGCATATCATGTACACTTACTGGAGTGTGGAGGTCAGAGGTCATACTCTTCAGGAGCCATCTCCTTGTTTTTGAGACTGAGCCTTTTCCTGGGATCTGGGTCTCAGCAAGTAGGCTAGGCTGGCTGGTCATTGAGCCCCAGGGTCCCACCCATCTGTTCTTCTCCATTGCTGGCATTGCAGGTCAGGCCTCCACACCTTATATCTTTGCATAGTTTCTGGAGGTCAAACACTGGTCCCCTTGCTTGTGTGGCATGCATTTTACTGACAGAGCCATCTCTCAAGTCCTTTTAAGGACTTTTGAAGCAGCATGCCTGGCAACTCCCTTCCTAGAGAATGCTGTATGTAGGTGTCCATGCTGGCTGTCCATTTGTGGAGTGATGGTGGTTACAGCTCCGTGGGAACTTCATGCCGAGCCTGCAAGGACTCACTCATACATTCAGAGCTAGTGGGGTGAGGAGGCTGTGGCCTGAGAACTTCATCCCCTGACGGCCCTCTGTGTTTCTTTTCCACCTGTAGCCAAAGCAAAATCGAAATGTGGCCCGACCTTCTTCCCCTGTGCCAGTGGCATCCACTGTATCATCGGCCGCTTCCGCTGCAATGGATTTGAGGACTGTCCTGATGGCAGCGACGAGGAGAACTGCAGTAAGTCTGGGGACGCAGCCATCTCTGCGTTCTCCTTTCAGTGCAGCCAGATGCTCAGGCACCCCCTGCTGTTGTATCATCTTTAGCACTCCTGGGTGTGACTGTTAATTCTCAGATATTGTTTGTGGGGGGCCACAGTAAGTCCACTGCATCTAATCAGCCTGGACAGTCCCTCTGTGGGTGCAGGTGAGCTGTCCCCACTGAGCAGATGACGAGAAAGAGTTAGAGAGATATGTTAGCTTCTCCAGGGCCACACAGCTCCTTTATACCTCGTCTGATTGACTGTCTCAACACTCATATTTTTACACTTGCTTGCTTCCCTTCCTTAAATGCTTAAAAACGTTGTTTTGTTCATTATATTCTATGAGAATTGGAAAGATGGTTCAGCAGTGGAGAGAACTTGCTGTAGAGGACCACGGTTCAGTTCTCCATATCCACACAATATCTCACAGCCATTCCTAACTCCAGTCTCAAGGGATGTGACACACTCTTCTAAACTCCAAAGGCACTGTGCTCGCATGTGGCCACGTACATATATGTGGGCAAACACTTATATACAAAGAAATTATAAAGTTAGGTATACATCTTCATTTTGAAACATTGTTGTTCATTGGACCTAGGTAATAGTCACCAGGGAAACACTCCAGGGTGAGCATTTGGGGTGGGGCTTTGCAGTGAATGACAGGTCAGACTAGAGTCTTCACCTACCAGTGGGTCTTTCTGGACTTGAATCATTATTACCTCATGCCAATGAGAATACAGGAACCTGGTTCTGTGGGTCTCTTTCTCTTACAAATAACTGCCACTCTTCAGTCTTTGACACTCCCAGAAGACAGCGTTTGAGTTTTGTTTGAAATGATCAACTCTAAAGGGTTCCAGAGAAGAAGATACGATGTTTTTTACTCAGAGAGGCATGGCTGCAGCGACTCTTCCCTCATTCTTTTTCTCAGGAACCTCTGGTATCATTCTCCTTTTGTCTGAAGAGCTTCTTTCTCTGATGCTTTTCTAGAAATTTTATTTTAAAGAGTGTGTGTGTGTGTGTGTGTGTGTGTGTGTGTGTGTGAAAGAGAGAGAGAGAGAGAGAGAGAGAGAGAGAGAGAGAGAGTCAGAGTCAGTCTGTCTGTCTGTCTCTTTGTATGTGTGTTTACACAGATGCCCATGGAGGCCAAAAGAAGTAATCAGATCTCCTGGAATAGGAGTTACAGGTGTCTGTGAGCTGCCTGTCGTGGGTATTGGGACCCACAGTCAGGTTCTATGTAAGAGCAGTATGTCCTTGTAACCGCTGAGCTCTCTGCGGCCTCAGAGATGCTGTTAAAAGCAGGCATGCAGATGACACACGCTCTCAGTTTTCACTCAGCCAAGGATGTCTGTGTTTCACCCCCACTCCTAAAGGATTTTTATGGCGTGTGGTATTTGGGATGACAGTCCTTTTTCCTCTGAGCACTTTAAATGTGCCACTTCCGCCCAGCTTCTCTAGTTTCCATAGGGAAAGCCAGTCACTTGATTTGTCCCCCTGTAGATCCGCATCTCTTCCCTCTGGCTGCTTTGAAGAGCATTTGTGTTTAGTTCTCGGCTTTTAGATCTTGGTGTTGGGCATCTGCAGGTAGTATTTTTAATCCTCTTTAGTGTGTTCTGAGTCTAAGTTTTGATTGTTCCCTTGCTTCCTACATCTTCAGCTATCATTTTCTTCCAGTGCTGCCCTCTTTCCTTCTGAGATTCAGGCGATAGGAGCGTCGGGTTTCTAGACTCTGTCGTGCCAGTCCCGGAGGCTCAGTCATTTGGCTCCTTGTTGTCCAGAGGGCATACTTCCTATTTATCTGTCTTCAAACTGCTGGTTCTTTCCTTTGTCACTGCTAATCTGTTTTTCCCACACACCAACTGCTGTGCTTTGCTTTGCTTTGCTTTGTTTTAATATGTTATTATAATTTTTATTTCTAAAATTTTCTTTATTTTTTCTGTCTTCTGTTTGTTTGCTTAGACTGTTTTTCCGTTTGTTTCCTGTGTGTCTGTGACCCCTGTTAGAATGGAAGCTCTGTGTGCACACATGTGCAGTGTGGGGTCCACCTAAGAAAAGTGGTGCTTTTTCCTCTGCTTCTGTCTCTTTAACGTGCTAGGGGCTTCTTTCCAGTGCCCTAAGAATCCTAAGAGGCAAGGGAAAATTGAATACTTACTACCATTTTGTTAATAGTTTATATTCTGGTCTTCTTTCCCAGTGGGTATGTTCAAATTACTTTTCAGAGTGTTAAAAGTAGCTGCCACATATGTCCCAGCCAACGTTGTGAAGCTGCCTTTGGTGGAAGAGCCAGCTCGATGCTGTTCCTGCTGTACCTGCTCTGGAACCTCCCATGAAGGAAACTAAGCAGCATTAATAGAAAGGCCCTGGGGCTGGAGAGATGGCTCTAAGCAGCATCAATAGAAAGGCCCCCCCGGGGCCTGGAGAGAGGGCTCAGCAAGAGCGCCTGCTCTTTTTGCAGAAGGCCCAGGTTCAGTTCCCAGAACCCTAAAGGGGGCTCTCTACCTTTTGTAACTCCAGTTTCAGGAGATCTGATGCTCTCTTCTGACTTCTGCAGGTCCCAGGCAAACATGTGGTACACATACATACATGTAGGCAAACATACACAAAGTACAAATAATGATAAATAAATCATGTTTTTAAAACTACTGAGGTTTAAAAATGTAAAAGAGCCAACCAGATATTCTGTGCGTTCCTATATGGTGTCACCAGAGCACACACCATCAAATTGAGGTCGTTTTCCCAAAACCATCTATCTTAGTCAGGGTTCTCTAGAGTCACAGAACGTATGGATAGTCTCTATATAGTAAAGGAATTTATTGATGACTTACAGTCTTCAGTCCAATTCCCAACAATGTTTCAGTAGTAGCTGTGAATGGAAGTCCAAGGATCTAGCAGTTACTCAGTCCCACATGGCAAGCAGGCGAAGGAGTGAGAGCTAGTCTCCCTTCTTCCAGTGTCCTTATATGATCTCCAGCAGAAGGTGTAGCCCAGATTAAAGGTGGGTGCCATCACACCTTTAATCCCAGATGACCTTGAACTCGGAGATCTCCCTGTCTTAATCTTCTGGAATCCATAGCCGCTATGCTTCAAGATCTCCATACCAAGATCCAGATCAGAAACTTCTATCTCCCAGCCTCCAGGTTAGGGTCACTGGTGAATCTTCCAATTCTGGATTGTTCATTCCAAATATAGTCAAGTTGACAACCAGGGATAGCCACTACACCATCCCAGCTGCACTTAAATGACCTTTAAAATCTGACCGTAAGTTTACAGAAAACTTAGAAGATAGAAGAATATGCCCATAACATTGTATAGAGGCAAATTTCCAGATCCAGAATGTGGGAAAATCCTCAGGACCCTGGTTCATCCATAAGTAATTCTATGGTTAAAACATAGAGGAAGGCGAGGGGTGGGGGGGTGGGGCTGTAAACTGAAAGAGATTTCAGAGATAAATTAACTCAGGGCCATGTATAGACTGTTGTCTTTTTTTCCCCCCTGACTCTAAACCATTCTTTTAAAAAACTAATTACTATCTTAAATTGTGATGTGGCATTTGTAAGGCCTGAGAATAGTGGTGATTTTTTTTGTCCATTTATTTTAGCAGCACATAGTATAGTTTATAAAGATTAGATTAAATGATATCTGTGGTTTGCTTCTACTGCTGCTTTCAGGTGTCCTGGACTATATTTATATTTGTCCTACAGTTGACAGCCTCCTGCCTGTCTCCCAGTGTGGCCGGACATGTTAGCCAGACTGTATGTGTGATCATAGAGCCTGTCAGAGGCCTGCAGAGCAGGCCAGTTTTCTCCTGTCTGTCTACATTCTTTTGTCTCCTCAGACAGCCCATGAGTAAACCTAGAGGACCCAGACCTTTTCAATATATAGACTGTGGGAGCTGAGCGTTACAATGGGGGTGCTTCCCCAGTGTGCCCAAGAGATGTCCTTGAGACTCCCTGAAGACTCCCACGGAACCTACTTTCCTGTACATGTACCTGGCACCCACACACCCACTGCTTCACTCTTCTCCATGTTCAGTGCAGCTTTCTCTATTTGCTGTGACAGTCATGGGAGGACACAGTATCATGTGGGCCACAGCTATGCACCCAGGGCAAAATACCTTATCACTCTCAGCCTTAGCACGCGTTAAACAAGACTTCTCAGGCTTCATTGTATGCACTGTTGATTTGGTACCCACCTAGTGTTAGCTCTTTCTGAAGAGGGACTCAGTGGCAGTTTGTTCTCAGTGCCTTCCAGAGTGACCGAATCAAATAACCAAAGAGATAAATGGGGAAGACTAGAAGACTCGGACAGCAGTCCTTCCCACTGCCATCAGAATAAACTCTTAACATACAATGGCTTCTTCATCCTCCTGGCTTGCAGGGTAGAAACAGGTCTTGCCTGGCACATTAGCTCCTGGTCCTACCGTTTTGTCAGATTCTCATCCTCTGTTTTTCATTACGATGCCAGACAGCGTTCGAGGGGTTGCCTTGGGTGTGGAGCTCTCAGCTGGCATCCTTGACTCGGGGAGATGAATCTTCATACAAATACGGACAATGTAGTTGGTGCAGGGCGTGCTGTGGGATCAGGGATGGAGAAACCACTCCCCTCAAGGCTCTTCACAGACGTTGTTGGGAAAGGTGAACCACAGAGGGCGGGTACTACTTAAAACACTGCCCCATAGGACATCTCAGGGTGAGAGCTGAAAGCCATACTAGGCTACTTCCAGGACATATGAACCAGTTTCTCACAGAGTTTGTGAGCTGTATCTGGCATCTCTACAGCAAGGCCGTGCTTCACATGCGGGCTCTCATGGGTGAAATGGAGACATCGCAAGGTTCAGTAACTTGTTGTGGTTACATAATTGACAGGTGGCAAAGCTGAAATATTAACTCAGGTGGTATAAATGCCAGGGTGAACCCGACTACTGCCGCAGTATCTCCCATCAGCAATAATTACAACAGGCATATGTTAAGCAGTCCCTGTGAGTCACAGGCTGGTCTCCATCCTCTGCAGCTTTGGCTCATTTAGTCTTCACAAACATCGGACACAGGCATTGTCTCTATCCTCATGCTGTAGATGAGGAAATCCAGAGTTAGAGAAGTTAAATAGCTCTCTCAGCACCATATGGCGAGTGAGTGGATGAGCTGAGATTTGAGCCCAGGGACGCTTCAGACCCCACTCTTCACCATTGCAGTAAGATGGCTGGCTGGATTTGTGGGCTGGGCAGATAATGGAGAATCAGGATCCCCCTTTAAAAATGTCCAAGTAGAAGCAGCAGGTCCTGAGCCTGTGAAGGGTAGGGAGATAGAAGGGTCATCCAGGCTAATGCCTAGAGGGCTGGAACTTGGCATCTTTAATGGAAGTAGCCATCACAGAATGAGGAAGAAGTTGGGATGAAGAAGGTTGTCACTATTAGGTGTACTGCTTGAGGTGAGGAAAGATTCAAGTAGAAGGCTCCGCGAGGCATTGGGAGAAAGATATGTATTACCAGCAGGGTGTTAAGGGAACCATCCACAAAAAAGTGAAGGTTGAAGTGAAGGAATTGCCTTAGAGCACTGGATGGGAGGCACCGATGTACAGGAAACCTTTACGAAGCAGAAGGAAACAGCTTGTCTCTAGTCATATACTTGCATCCTGCCAGCGACCACACTGCCTCTGGGGAGGGAGTGTTAAGACCCCAAATGCCCGGGACCTGCAGAGGTGGGAGGAAGGCAGGTGAGGTGGAGCGTTCTTTACCCCTCGCTTATTTGTCCGGAGTAACGGCCCTTCCTCCCACAGAGTCTTTTTGCAGAATATGGGTGTACATAGCCACATCTTGTCTTGGAGCGTGGGAATGAGGACTGCTGAGCCAAAGCCTGATAGTCTGGGTGCTGGACAGGCCCCGTTAGCAGATGGAAAGAAACATAAAAGCTTATAGTTATTGGCAGACAAGCCCCAGGCAAAGCAGTGAGCATATTCCAAGCTACAGAGGGAGCCGTGCATGAGGCTGGAGGGAACCATGTGCCACAAGATGATGTTCTGGTTTTTGGAGACCATAGACCCCATCCAAGACGTGAGGAAGTCTTAGCTTGCCCTACTTGTCCCAACCGTAAACGTCACAAGGAAATTGGAACTGCAGAGGGAAGAGTCTCCGCAGAGGCCATAAGGCTCGGAATTGAGTAGTAATCACCTTATGGTGAGAGCTGATGACGTTTACACGGGAACGTTTTAAAGTGGAGAAGCTTCAAATGAGTTAGAGGACACCTCCTAAGTCCTGCCTGCTGGAGCCAGATGGCTTCAGTTCCTGAGTTGAAGCCAGTCAGTTCCTTTGGGTGACTGCAGGTTCCTGTGATCCTGTGGTCCAATGTGGCCAAAGTGGGGCAGCCAGTTTATTTAGCTGCCTCCCTGAACCTATTCCCCTCCCTGCCTTTCCTGTGTACTGTGGGCTAGGAGGCAGATCATCAGAGCCCCCAGCATTTTTATGGTGACAATTCCCAAGGAACTTCGGAGCTGGCCATTCTGTCTGTTAAGCTGATGCCACAATTTTTTGCATCTCCAGTGAAATAGATACTACAGGGCACACTGTTCCTCTCTGTAGTTAACTGAGTAAAGTCCCACACTATTCAATGGCTAGTAAGCCTTAGTGAGGATAAAGACAGCATAAACATTTGGGGTACATTAAGTATTGCTCAAAGATACCGCAACATAACATCCCGTAGGGCACACTGTCTCCTGCTCCATCTGCGAACTAGCAGTTCAGAATTTGTGCCAAGCTCAGTAATAGCTGCAGAGGCCTCAAAGACACGTAAGAAAACGAGTTTCCTGCAGCTTTGGGGGAGATCGGCCTCCCTGGTGAGCGAGTCTGCCTAGAGACTGCACATTGATGGCTTCGGTACCTCACAGGCAGGCATGTTCTCCGAGATCGTGTTTTATCTCGGCTTTATCATCATTTATCCTTTCTGATAGAAGCCCAGGGTCATTCTAAAGAACACTTTTTTTTTAAAGCTGAGCTATGCAGTGGGATTGCCTTTGCTTTCTACTTTTTGTAACTTTCTGATCTTTTAAAAAAAGTTTTTCTCCATCTGCAATTCTTGAAGTAGCTTTTAAATTTTATTTTTCTTTTCCGTCCCCTCTCGTATTTATTGGTTTTCTTGCTGACTGTTAGTTTGTCTATCGGTGGCAACAAGCTCCGGCTCACTTGGCTCTGTCCTTGGGAGCTGGAAGGCAGGGCTTGTCGGGGCCCTGTGTTAAGGGAGACACAGAAGACACTGGGGGCGGAAGCTTGAGAGCGCTTCTCAGGTTCCCAGCATTTTCTAGGCACGAATGTAGCCACAAGCACTTCAGCTAGCTTGCGGCTGGCTTTGGGGAGTCTCTTGGCTGTCCTTTCCCTCTGTCTCTCTGCCCTATGGGAGCAGGCTCAAGTGTTAGGGGTTTCTGTGGCTCCTAGAACCCCAGTGGACAGACAGAGGGAAGAACCCCCACATCAGTTTATTTATTTTCCAGCTGTTGACATCTTATGTGTCACTGTGTTTGTAAATAAAGTTTTATTAGAAGACAACTGTGTCTTTGTTTATCAAGTATTAGTACAATAGCCAAGTCTAGTCATTATAACACAGATGAAAATCAAAGTGGTTGGCGAAATCTCCATAGTGTAACTAAGTGGCTCTTCATAGGAAAACCTGAGCCAGGCTGTTCAGTATTACATTGTTAACACTCTCTCTGATTTGACCATTTGGGTCAGTTCTTAACCCCCGCCCCCCCCCATTGGCTTCAGCATATATTTTTTTTTGTATATAGGTCTCTTTTGAGCAGGAGGTGGATTGCTTATTAATAAACTGATTTCTAAGGTGGGCCTACTGATTGCTTCCCCTTCAGAATCCAGGAGAAAACCTCCCTCCACAGCTTCATCAACAACCTCTACTGTAGGACCTTAAGTCTGATGCCTTGCTGTGCATTGCTGTGAGGCTGTGCTCGCTGTGAGGCTGTGCATCACCGCTGTGAGGCTGTGCGTCGCTGTGAGGCTGACTGTGTAGCAGCCTCTTTTATGGGAAACGCTTCTGTATCCTTTGCCTGTTTTCCTGTCTTGCTGACTTTTACTTTTTGGTTGTCAAAGTTAGTTCTTTATATATTCTGTCTGCTGGGCTTGTTGGTTGTATTCATTAAAATCAACCCATGTCTTATTTTCAAGCACACACATACGCATATCTCTGTGCAGGTAAACAGTCACACATGAGACCTGGACTAGTTTTCCTTGGGACAGTTTGAAAGCCTCTGAGTCAGAAGGTAAAGTAGAGGACACCTGGTGTGTCTCACTCAGTAAGAGGATGACACCTGGTGTGTCTCACTCAGTAAGAGGACCACACCCTGGTGTGTCTCACTCACTAAGAGGACCACACCCTGGTGTGTCTCACTCACTAAGAGGACGACACCCTGGTGTGTCTCACTCAGATGCTGACAAGAGCTTGCCCCGCCCCTTCACCCTTGGCCCCTTCATCCTGCCCTTCCAGGCTATTTGAGTGAGTTGGATGCTCTGGTCCTGATGCTCTGGATGCACAGACCCACTAGGTGCAGGGACCCCCAAGGCCCCCTTGCTGGATGCTGATGAGCAGGAAGGATGGTTTGAAGTTTTGCCATGGACGAAAATCAAATGTGATTTGTGGTTTTGGATTTCCCACTTGGGTTTTGGCTGAGGCCAGACCTTGGTTCCAGTTTGATTAAGCTAAGCCATTGTCTGGCCTAGAGTGATTTAAATTAACCCTTACTTTATCAGGCCAGATGGCTGTTGGTCCTTTACCTTTAAAATCAGCTCTAGCTTATCCAATCTTGCTAGTTCCTTTGACCTTCCAAATTAAACTTTCCATCTTGAATGAAAAGGAAAAACAAACAAACAAACAAACAAACAAACAAACAAAAAAACCATCATCTTCAGGTTTCTATAACTGGAAATTGATCAAGTCCTGAGAACTATAATGCCCAGGTATGTCAACAGAGCTCAAGAAGGAGTTGAGCAGACAGATTTCAGCTCAAACTGTATAGTCCGGGGACTGTGGAGAGACACTGGGTGTGACTTGGCTTTGATCATGCAGAGCCTCTGGGCTAGGCCTAATGTCCACTTGGGTACTTTCTTGCCATGTGCAATGTAGGTGCAGGCACAGTTTCTTACTGGAGGTCCATGATAGCCCCTTTCATCATCACTACTGTCCTTCCATCTCTTGGGCACACGATCTGAGGGACCAGGGCAGGCATAGCTAGGAGATGACACAGCTAGTGAACAGACATGAATAATCTCACAGGAGATCCATCCGTACTTGTATGGAAGTCTGCCTCATTTCCCCATCCCTTGCAGGGAAGTGAGGACAAGACAGGCCCTGTTTTCAGACACTGAAGTGGCTCCGTGGAAACACCTTGAGGTGCTGTGTGTGGTAGCTCACACCTTTAGTCTGAGCAGTCTCTGCATCATGTCAGACTCAGCATGAGAGTTTGTACAGTGCCCGAGTGTCAGGGTTGGGATAGGTGACTGTTTTTAGGTAAGGTCTCACTATAGACCTGCTTGCCTTGAACTCTGAGATCCACCTGCCTTTTCCACCGGAGTACTAGGTTGGAGGTGTGAGCCACCTACCCAGCTGCTAGAGGACATTTCCGCTCAGCCACTTCACTGATTGGAAACAAACTATACGTATAAATGCCATTTCCTTGGGGAGAGGGCTCCGTGCTCTTCACCAGTTCTGTGAAGGGCAGACCCCAGGACCACAATTTCCTTTAAGTTCCCTCAAAGGGCTGTGACCAGCTGCCCCATGAAGATGCTGCTCAAGAGAGTCCCTGCGTAAATTCAGGGTCTGCTTGGTGGCAAGGAAGAAATGAAGACCACCAGGACCCTAGTGGGTCTTGAAGAATGAGGAGCCTCTGCTCTGTAGAGGCTGGGGTGGCTGCACAGTTAGTTATAAAGTGCTTCCACATGAGCATGGGGACCAGAGTTCACATCCGTAGCATCCATTACCTGGGTGTATGGATGCTGATCTGTAATCTCATCCCCGTGGGGGGTGTGACTAGATAGGAAGAACTCCTGAACTTGCCACCTCACCCATCTCACTAATTGATAAGCTCCAGTTCCAATAAGAGACCAGGCCTCAAAAATAAGGTGGACAGTAACTAACAGGGACACCTGATGTTGATCTCTAGATTCCACCCACGTGCACCAACCCCTACATGCACATACATGGAAGCACACATACATAATAAAGACAGACACATGTACACACATGTATGTACTCACTCATGCGCGTGTACACACACATACCCACACTATTTTTTAAAAACCAGAAGGAGAGAGAAAATGTCAGAAGCATTTGTCATTCACTCGTCTCATCACCTGGTCCCATCCTTGGAGGCAGAAGGTCTCCAGCTCAGCTGCTGTTTCTGGGTCTGGTGTTCTTCTGTGTCTCCCATCACCAGCCATCTCTGTAGACTGCACAGGTAAAGTCTATGAACTCCAAGCTCTGCCTCAGACTCAACAAAAGCTGCTTGGGAAGCCTAAGGTTAACTGTTCAGAATGAGGCTTTGACAGTGTGGTCACAGGACACCATAATAATGCCCGGGAGAAGGGTTTAGAAGGAGACAGGATAAAGCTTATCGGCTGGCCAGGCTCTGGGTTGGATGAGGTATGACTCTAACCCTACAGCCTGCTCTTTCTCTCACTAGAAAGGCTCTTGGGTCCTTAAGGGGATATGCTGGGCCCCCTTGTGACCAACTGTTCTCTCTCCACAGCAGCGAACCCCCTGCTCTGCTCCACGGCCCGCTACCACTGCAGGAACGGCCTGTGCATCGACAAGAGCTTCATCTGCGATGGTCAGAATAACTGTCAAGACAACAGCGATGAGGAGAGCTGCGAGAGTTCTCTAGGTAGGTGGGTTCCCTTCCACCGAGAGACACAAAACAAACAGCAACAACAAAAGCGATTCAGACAACACGGACAGCACACACCTCCTCCTCCAAAAGGCAACCCCAGTGCTTTGTGTGATTGTCTTCATCCTGGGTGTTGCATGGGCCTACCATTTTGACTTTGCTGTCCTTCACACGTTGGACGACACCTGTGTGGTTCTCCTGCGCACATCTGAGGTTGCGTTACCCCTTCTGCATTGTTCTGCTGTGGTTTTCTCTGTTGTTGTGTTGTTGGGAGTCATGTGAGCTGCTCCCCTCCTTGGGACGAGAGCTGCAGAACGAGAAGCCTGCGTGGGTCGTGACCGAATTACCCCCCCACAGCTGGCTGAATCTTTTTTGTTTGGTTTCACTGCTGTGCCTGGCAGTTCTACCCTGACAGCTCAGTCGCAGTCACAGCTGCTCTGGGTTGTGCTTTTCTCTTTCTCATTTTTCTAGCTTAGTAGTCATGAAATGCTAGCCTCCCCATATGCTGTCATTGCTGTCTGATTATGAGGCGCACGGACACCCCCAGGCCCCCTGAATTTGTTTATTTCTTGGTTCCCTCTTGTGTGAATTGCCTGTGCATATAAAAGCTCTTGATTTGGGAGCTATTTTGTGGAAACTGAAGGCTGCAGCTGCAGGGTAGAAGAGGAACGGGTACTGAGGGATGAGAGCCCTCCTTCCTGTCAGAAGTCACAGGCAGGACATTGCGCTCAGTGAACATGTCTCCCTCCCTCCCTCCCTCCCTCCCTCCCTCCCTCCTTCCCTCCAAACCCAAGAATGACCTTGAACTTGTGATTCTTCTGCCCCACTTTCCCACTGCTGGGATTACAAGCATAAGCCTCATGCCTGGTTTTACTTAGTGCTGGGGAGGAAACCCTGGGCTTCACGCATGCTAAGTGAATAGTGACTATTCTGCCAACCGAGCCACACCCAACTCCCAACATGGATTCCTTCAGTGGTCACAATGAAGTTAAAAAGATCTAAACCTACTTCTATTTTAAGGCATTCAGAAGAACATGTATTTCTAATGTTACAAGTTGGTTTTATTTGCATATGATCTCCACTTCTTGCCCTTCATAGTGTTATGACTTCAGCTCACCCATATTATTGCTTGTTGGTAGAGTTCCTTTGTCTGTCAGTGTTCTACTGAATGGTTGGTCATGTTTGTAGATTTAATAAAGCCTCAAGACAGGCAAGAGGCTTAACTGGTTGCAATGTGTTTTGAGGTGGAGGTAGGTGGGGGAAGTTTCGAGAGGGCACATACAGGTTATTTTCAAGGTCCTGGCTCTTACTTCGGTTGCTGTTCATTATGTCATTACAAATGCATGAATGAATGAGCAAATGGACCATATTCACATCCCCAGTGGGATGTGGACCAAGCAGGAACTATGACCTCTAATGTCTGTGTGCCCAAGGGCTGTAGAAAAGGTAAATGTGTATCAGAGCAGGCTTTGCCAGACTCTACAGGGAGGGCTGAGGCGATTAGTGGGTGAATTGGAGGGTGCTGTTTTGGCAAACTTCCTTCCTGTCTGTTTTCTTCATCAGTGCTACAATAAGAATAGCCTTTCAGCCAGCTGCAGCAGCCACTGCCATGTACGGAGGCTCTTGGACTGCAGGTGCTGGGGCCTCCGCTGCAGACCAAGCGAGTCACTTTGTGTGGTTGGATCCAGCACTGCATTCTAATGCCATGCTGGTGGGTTCTAATGGACAAGTCTGACAGCAACTGCTCTAACCTAGCGCTAGCCTTAGAGAGAGTTTGATCTCACTATTTAGCTAGGAAAATTAAAACTATTGTATATGGCTCTCCTTTACAAAGTCAAGTTTTTATAAAGGAAAACATGCTGAGGAAGACCCAGTGTGGGTTGCCAGTGGGAATGCAGTCACAGAGTTGAGTAACTGTCTATACAGGAGATTTTCCTGTGAAGCCTGCTTCTTACGCAGCATCGGCTAGGCTTGTGTATCTTAGTCTCACTTGTGGTACATGAGGGTTTCCTGAAAGGACCTCAGATCTAAGCTCCAAGTGAGGGATGTTGATTTGTTTGGGTCAGTGTTAACCTTCTGTGTGTTTGCATGTTTGCCACACCCCTTCTCCAGTTTCCTGGGTCATTTTTGCTGACCGGGTTGTTATTTGTCTTTTGGAGGGATGGCTGGTCCTTTTGTAGGCTGGCTGAAGTTAGTGCTTTTAAATTCTGCTCCTCCCACCTCCTGTTCCACTTTTACCGATACTAAGATTTTGAAATAGTTGGTGGTGGATGAAGGCTTTTCTTCTGCCCTCTGGACATTATTGTTGTCATCGAGGCTCATGGATCCGATCCCTCGGGGACTGCACCAAAGCAAACCTGTCGCTCTTAAGTCGCTTTGGTCAGGGACTTTTGTCACAGCAGAGGAAAAGTAACCGAGATACCCTGTCTCCCCCAGGCCGTGTGTGAGACCATTCAGTATCAAATTAAAGACTTTGAGCCGTGTTGATGCATTTAGTTCTCTCCCTCCCAAAAGGAAACGAAGAAGAAAGGAAAAAGTTTTGGGGATAGACCCAAGCCTCCCCTGCACTCTGAGCTTTGTAAGTCACTACCCAAATGACATCAAGGAATGAGTGACACCTCCATGTGTGATGATTGTGTCAGGAATCGTTCCTAGCTACCAAGGAATGGAGAGTGTGTCCTATTTGTCTTTCTAGTCCCAGAGGTCCAATCTAGTGGTCCTCTGCCTCACCCATAATGGGCTCCCTAAGTGTTAGCAAATGGGAAAAATCTCTGTTGTTTAACGTGCGCTCCGTGGTACCCCATTGGGTCTTTGTTTTAGTATGTGAGTGAAATGAGCCACAGTTTATGAAAACAACAAGAAGTACTGTTACGTGTCCAATAAAGGAAGTTTCTGCCCTTCCGACTATGGGGATGTGTCCCAAAGTAAGCACAAGGTGCGAGTCTTGGATGCGAGTCCCCCTGACCAGCCTGTGTTTCTGCATCCCGCCTGAGGTGTATGTCTCTCCCTACTCAAATGAGAGTGGATTACTCAAGAGTCCACTTTGTGGGCTCTAAATGTGAACTACCAGGGCTCCATGCAGTGTCTTCCTGAAGCATCTCAGAGACTTCTTGACTGCACATAATGCACACCCATTCCTCATGGTATCATCATCGGTTACAATGCACCTGGAACTCAGTGACTCTGTCCTGAAACATCAGTTGATGTGGGAAAAGAAAGCTATTTTACATTGTTTATTTAGAAGAAATGAATAAATATGACTTCAAGGCAAGAACATGGGTTGTTCAAAATGCTTTTCTCCTCTGAATAGGTTGAAGCCGGCCTCCATCCCACTGTGTATCCTCTGTGAGGAACTGGAGCCAGGGATAACCATCAGAGTGCATTGCAGCGTGCTCTATGGGTGCATTAGACTTTGTGGTGGGGTCAGGTTTTATCAGGGCTTCATTGATTGACAGCATTGTCTGCTGTAAGGTACTTTTGGAGGGTACCTTTGGGGCAGCATCACTGTACTGTCCTATGCTTGAGAACTAGGATACTGTGTATCTTAGATATAGCAGCAGCTGCTATGCAGATGATGGGTGTGAAAGTGCTACCTGAATGTGGCTTTGGTGTCTAGTGATGGCACCTTCTGACACTTGTGCCTGTGTGTAATCCCACCTCTTTGTCTGTGATCCGGATTGTTTGACAGTCTCCCTCCCTCCCTCTTTCCCTCCCTCCCTCCCTCCCTCCCTCCCTCCCTCCTGTCTAGAAAAATTGACTATCTTAACTTTTGAAAGTACTTTTTAAAGTTCAGTAGCAAAAATTACTCTTTCCATTATGCAGCCAATTGCTAGAACTTTTACATCTTGAAACTCTGAATGCGTTTAAGAAACAAAGGAAAAAAAAATGTTCTCACTCTACTCCACCCCATAACCCTGGTAACTGCTTTTCTACTTTCTATCTTGGTTGCTTTGGAAGTTTTGGGGACTTGTAGAGGAGACTCAAATATATTGACTTTATTGTAAGATGCTTAGATCACTTAGCATGTCATCAAGTTCATCTATTTTATAACATGTAGGCAATTTCCTTCCTGTGGAAGACTGAATAATATTCCATTTTATTGTTGATATATCTCGTTTGATTTATCTGTCAGCAAATACGTTTGGCACCTCCCCTTTTTGACCATTGTGAATATTGCTGTGTGAGAACATATGTACAAATTATGACCTGGTTTTAAACAAAAGAAATTCAGCAAACATGTTTGGGTGTCATTTCCAGGAACAGGCCATGAATAGCCCTTCCCTCTCACTCTGTCTTGCTTGCTCTGAGGAAAGCCACTTTCCATGTTGTGAGCTGCAGTACTGCAGAGGCTGTTTGGACAGTGAGCTGAGGGAGGACTCTGACCTAAAGCCAGGAAGGAATTGAGGCCCACTAGTGGCTTCAGGTGAGGCTGGAGGGAGAGCCTCCTCTGTGACTTCAGTTGTGGCTTCTCAAGGGGGCTCCAGTGATTCGTATTCTAGTCCCAGGTCATGGTGACCAGTCAGGGCTTTGGGAGGGACCATAAGGACTTTATAGGGAGAGAACTGCTGGGGTTCGAGCTTGGTGTCAGGGACCTTTGTCCCACTCACGTGTTTCTGCTCTGTTCTAGCCCCTCCCCCTTCACCCCAGGACCCTGTGCTCTTCTGGATGAAGAACTAAAGACTGCTTAGACCAAGCACATACTGCATGCGAGTAGGGAGCTAAGGTGTGAACTTGAGTTGAGGCAGGGCTCCTTCTCCTGACCCTGCCCACACCGCCCTGTCTGCCTCCACCCTCTGGTACTCTGGAACTCCAGGAAGCAGTCTAGCCCCAGCTGCGGAGAGCTAAAAGGAAGGGGGAACCGTGAACCAGGAGGAGGGCACGGTCCTCCTCTTGGCTCTTACATGTGTGCTTCCTCAAGGATAGTACCACACCGATGAGCTGCCTCCCCTCCCCTAGAGCATTTTCGAGGTGTGTTCTGCCAAGGAGTCACCCTAGCAGGGAGTCGGTGGGGAGTGTTGCACCTGCCAGAGCAGCTTCCTTTCCTAGCTGTGCTCTGGCGATAAGACTTCAGGAGAATGGCAGGCTGTGAGAGCTTTGGCGCCTCACCAGAGCCCGAAATGACGCTTTGTGCTGTTTCTTCTGCAGGTGTGTGTGTGTGTGTGTGTGTGTGTGTGTGTGTGTGTGTGTGTGTGTGAGAGGGAGGGACAGAGAGAGTTGGAACTTAGAAATTACATACTAGGATCTTGCTCTCTTTTTGAGTTACATTTTTTTCCTCCTCAAAATTCATTTATCACAATGTGGACCCTGCCTCCAGGTCCACAGAACATGTCCATATTTAAGAGCAGGGTCCTTGGCGATATAATTAGTTAATTAGTAGGAAGAGGTCCCATTAGGATAGGATGGGCAGCTGATATCGTAGAGGGATTTGGGTCTCAGAAACACACACTCGGGGAGAACATTGTATGACAGAAAAACAGAAGAGGAGGATACTTGCAGCACAGATGGCCAAGAAACCACAGATGGCCAGGGAGGGACGTGGAACCGACTGTCCTCACAGCCCTCAGAGGAAACCCCTCTGCCAGCACCTTAATCTTGGACTTACGGTCTCCCACATTGTGCGACAATAGATTTTTACTCTTAAACACCCCACCCCACAAGTCGGCCAGGCCGTAACAGACTGATACCATTACCACAGTCCTGCCCAGCCAACTTCTTCAGTCCCCAAGAAGTGACCCCTAACTAAAAGCATAGCCACATCTTCTGTGGGACACCAGATGTGGTGACAGAAATGTGAAGGGCTGGAGAGTCATCACATAGGCCAAGTGACATGACCCTGGGGAGACAGGAGGACCTGGGGCTGCTGAGAAAAGCCCTCTGGGGAAAGCACCGGTCTTGCCTCTGTGTGGGGGGTGGGGCTGGTAGACTATGCTGAACTTGAGGGCCGCCTCTCATCCTATATTTCAAGGGTCTCGTTGTTTTCTATACCCGTGCTCCCCTTAGCTCCAGGCTCCTTAGCTCAGTCCCAAGTGGCTCTGGAACTGGAACTGGTCCAGGCAGAACCTCTGTATAAAGTCACCCACCCACTTTCAGACACCTGGGACCTTGCACTTGTTTCTTAACCCTCTCTAGGCCTACTCTAGTTCTTTTCTGCTCCTGTGATAAGCACAACATAGCGGAAGAAAGGGTTTATTTCATCTTACATCTGCAGGTCCATCTTTGAGGGAAGTCAGGGCAGGATCCTAAAGTAGAAACCATGGAAAGATGTTGTCTGCTGGATCACTCATTGTCTCGTTCTCATGTTCATCTAAAGAGCTGTCATTTGGCTAATGGTGACATTTAGAGCTTAGTATTTCTCTCATGGGCCACCTCCACTGTCCACCATGTGGTGGACTGAATTATCGTTCTCAGCTCTTTGTTCTTTAAGACCCTTTTCACTGTTAGCAGAATGGCCAAAGGAAGTGCCTCTGTTAATGGGTCCTCCGCTTACTTTGGCCAGTGGAACATTGGGTGACGTAGAGAGACCTAAGGCAAGTCGGCGTGCTTGCTAAAGTGTGGGGTCCCTTGCATTGGAATGTAGTCCAGATTACTTAAACCCCCCGAAGGGAGAACACAGAGCAAGTGGTTTTGCGGTCCTGAAGCCAGGCAGAGTCTAACAGTAGTGGAAGCCTTGGCAGGGGCTGCTCACGAATGGGGACAGGAAAGAGAAGGATTACAGAAGGGAAGAGGTAAGGTATACCTTTCACAAGCCAAGCCTGCTTCTAGAGGCACACTTTCTCCAGTTAACCCCGTACAGGGCATCAAAGCAGGAGAGTAGGCTGTGTGGGCCACAAAGGGGATATCAGAGGGATATCAGTCGAGTGGGGTGGGGGTGGGGGCGTGGCCTGGAGGCTGTGTGAGTAACTGGCCAGTTGTGCTTGATCTCATTGCGACCTCAAGCCTCTCTCCAGCCTGCATCATTGAGAACAAAAGGCACTTACATTTTTAGGGGAAGACCTTTGCTGCTTGTCACTAAACAGATCCAAGCTACCAAGCCACTAAGGGTAATTCCTACAGATGCTGTGAAGGGCTTGGGGGGGGTTAGGGGGGGGAGAGGTGCTTCATGCTACCCTAGTGCTTCCAAGCAGGATGACAAAGAGCTTTCTATGAAGGAAAGGTTTGCTAGAAATAACCCAGAGTGTCACACCAGCTGGAATTTGATAGGTGGAAATTATTTATCCTAAGACTTGTTGCTATCCTGTGATGTCAAGAACTTCCTTTGAGGGGTCCTAAGGAAAAAGTCATCCTCTTAAAGAATTCATTTAGCTTTAGTTAGAATAAAACTGCTAGAGGTCCATTTAGCAGGGGGAAAAGGAAGCATTTTTTTATATCTTTATCTTTCGTGCTTTTAATTTAAGAATTTGAAATCCCAGCTGGGCTGGGAAAGACAGAAAATGCTGACTTCACTGGAAGAAACAGAAGGAGGCTGGAGCAGCTGACTGCCGACTTTCTGTACCCGTGGGCTTTTCTTCCTGGTAATTGAGTGTTTGCATCCGAAGTGTCCTTCCCTTTAACCACTGCAGCAGGAGTTTGAAGATTTCTGTAACAGCCCTCATTTAGAAGCAAATCAGACAGATTCTACACTCATGGCAGTAATTGCTTCCTGGTCTCTTACCCACAGTGATAATCTGCTGAGCTGCTGCTATAGCCTCTCCACTACACGCCTTTCTTGCACAAGGTCTGCCCTCTCCCCATCTCCTGGTCCCTGGGGAATGGGAGAGGCTAGCTTAGACACTTGCAGAGAGTGCCTAGCTTGAGCAGACAGACCAGGTTTCAGAGCAGTGGGGCAGCTGGATTGAGGATGTAGGGGCGTGGCTTCATCTGCAGACTGACTGTGAGCCTCAGCTTCCCGACTCCATCAACACTCTCTTCTCCGTTGACCCTTCCTAGCACTCATTCCTATGTGCGCTCTTCGGATGTCTGAGACTGCGCAGCCTGTCCCAGCCCTGGAAGAGATTCAAAGCCAGATCAGATCAAAGTTGCTCACAGTTCTACAAGCGAGAAATATAACCCACTCTTGATAATTACTCTAAAGTATGATAAATGTTGTACCAGACGAATGAGCTGGCCTCTGGGAAAGCCCGGGGCAGGCATAGGGTGGCAGGATTTCCTGGTGCGGTATGCCAAGGCTTCTGAGAAATGGAATCGTTGCCCAGTCAGTTAGGGTAAATAAAAGTGGGCACAGATACGTGTGTTGAGGGTGGGCCTCTGACCAAAGGGAAGAATGTATTCAAAGACACTGCTTGTGGGGCTGAGGAGATGGCTCTGTGGATTAGAGTGCTTGGTCTTCAAGCATGAAAACCCAAGTTCGAATCCCAGCACTCACATAAAACAAAACAAAACAAAACAAAACAAAACAACTTGGTATGTCTGCTCATCAGGGACCCCATGGTACTCCAACTGGTCCTATTTCCCAGACCTCAGACCAGAAGGAAGAAGAGGGAAAGCAGCACGGCCAGTTTATTTGAAGGCGATGACCAAGCGGATGCACACAGAACCCTTAGTAAACTGAACTGCATCCAAACTGCAGGGAAGGCCAGGAAAGCTTTCCTTCATGCTGCCCAGTCCAAAGTCGGGAATTTATATTAGGAAAAGGCAGAACACTGCAAGTTAATTAACCCCAGAATCTGCTACACATCCTTTTAACTTGAACCAGTAGTCCAAAGATTATTTTGGGGAAGCAGCGTGTCCACAGACTTGGGCGAAGTGTTGCTGCTTTGCCTGGCGTCAGTCCATACAGCCGAGAGCCCGCCCTGATGTGCTTTTCCTGTGACAGCTCCCACAAGCCACCTGGGCCAGCCCTGGAGCGTGCTGCGGTACCAACAGGTTATACTCCTGGCAGTGCTACAGACACACCCTGTGATGGCTGCCTTTTTCAGCCAACCCAGCTGTCAGGTTGGAGGTGTTTCCCATATTTGTTTCTCCCTTCATAAGCTAATTTGTTCCAAAGCCGTGGTGACCCTTGGAGAAGCTATGCTTTTATCTTGATTTTGGAGAGGGACCAAGGTTTTAGTTCATCTTCAGATGGCAGAAACCTGACTCCGGTTGTGCCTTTTTTTCCCCTTTCTTTTGCACTGAGGTCAGCTGGCTCCCAATTTAGGTCAATTTGCATGTGAAGGAAATCTCCAAGGACAGATACTTTGTCCTCATTAGCTGATCTGTCAGGCAGCTCTTCCCAGGTGGCTCAGAACCTTTTATAGATTTTCCCTCAATATCCCTCTGGCGTGGCAGTGTCTGCCTGCTTCCCTTGAGGAAGCTGTTGTGGTTTGGGAGGACATGACTGGGGTACATTGCTCTTCCCACCATGAGTCTTGCACCCCATCTTTATGCCAGCCTCTGCCCGGCAGCCTTAAAGTATGTTCACAAATCCTTTGGGACTTCCTTCTTTGGGGGTTGAAGCTGTGTCCACTCTCCCAGAAACTGGTTCAACCTTTGTGTCTGTTTGCTCAGCAAAATGTGTCACACTGATACTTCATGACACCCACTAATAGGATACAAAATGCCACAGGGCTTTTTGTCTGGAATGTGCTTTCATTAGGTTTCAGTTATCGAATATAAATGATAGACAAGGTTCAATACTGTAAGGAAGCCTGTCTTAGCTAGGGTTTTATGGCTGTGAAGAGACACATGCATGACCACAGCAACTCTTGTAAAAGAAAACATTTAATTTAGAGGTTGCTTACAATTTCAGAGGTTTCGTCCATTCTCATCATGGTGGGAAACATGGCAATGTGCAGGCCGACACAGAGCTGGAGAAGGAGCTGAGAGTTCTGGATCTTGATCAAAAGGCATCCGATCATGTGCCACACTGGACATAGCTTGAGCATAGGAGACCTTAAAGCCTAACTCTGAAGCCTGCCCTCACTTTCTCCAACAAAGCCACACCTACTCCAACAAAGCTACACCCACTCCAACAAAGCCACACCCACTCCAACAAAGCCACACCTCATAATAGTGCAGCTCCCGATGGCTCAGCATTCAAACACATAAGTCTGTGGGGCCTATACCTATTCAGACCACCGCAAAGTCCAAGCTCGTCTTCAGAGACCACCAGAGTTGTTTGAAGAGAGAAATATTTGGGGAGTCACTGGCCCTTCAGCCTACTGTCAGTTAAGCTTCAGCCACTTCTTCTGTGTCTGTAACAAAGCTTGAGGCTCCAAACAAAAATGGACATTATTGTCCAGAATTTCTAAGCCACAGACAAGAATTTATATGCCATTGCTCTAAGTCATTCAATTTGAGGATGCTCTGTTGTACAGAAGTGGGTCATTGGAACCACAGTCTATCAGAAAGTGATGTTCTGGGCTGGAGAGATGGCTCAGTAGTCAAGAATGTGTACTGCTCTTCCAGAGGACCTGAGTTCAGTTCCCAGCACCCATGTCTGGCAGCTAAACTGCCTGTAGAGCCAGTGTGTCTAGATTCCATGGAAGCACACAGAAACATTTAAAACTAAATAAATTAAAACAGACACTGATAGAATTGCCTGGGTAGAGGAGCTGGTCAGAACCCACCCATGGCATTTTACTTTCTCCACAGACCCTCATTCCTCACTGGCTTCCTCAGACCCATGCATTCCCAAGCTCTCTGCAAGGGACCCAGGAAGTCTGCCCTCAGATCAGATTGTGTCCTGTCTCATCTCACAAAGCTCTTCGAAGTCCAGTCCTCCCCGTGGTGCTTCTGACAGGAGCTGAGCCCTAACGTCTAACTCCTTCGTTGGCATGAGACTGAAGCCTGGGTGAGGTTTATTCTTCACACCAGCCCTGCACTGGGCAGGGAAGAGCACTCTGTTGAGGGCATTCAACCATTCTGAACTTCTTCAACACATTGCCTATCTCAGCCTCCACACATTGTTAGAACAGAATGTGAGAGGACACTGCAGGGCATTTAGCAGGCACTCCACAATGTGCCTGTCGTTCCACGAGCCACCAGGTCTTTGTAACCATTGAGCTCCAGCCTAAGTGGTTACGTCTTTGTAGAAACACCAAATTTCAAAATAAGCTGATGTCTGTCTCCAAGGGCTCTGCCCTGGATGGATGACAAAACCTTCTTCCAAGCAAGGATCCTGATCAGGCAGTTTCATCCGGCCTCTGGCCCCTTGGCCTGACAAAATTGGGAACAGTAGTGGGAACATTCTAGGGCGTAAACATCCAGATGCAGCTAGAGATGGAATGCAGCGGGGTGGGGGGTGGGACCTGGCCGTGGTAATTCCTCCAGATGTGTCCTGTGTTCTTTATAATGCCAGATGCACCTCAAGCTAGCCCTTGGCTGCCCCTAAGGGTTATCTCTGGGACTCAGCACTGGACAGGAGAGACCCCTCCCTTTGCCATGTGCTTCTACCTGTTGGCTACCTGTTGGCATACCTCATGCAAGTCTTGCTTAGTGTGGAGGAAGTTTCTTTATTGAGGAGGGAAGGAGTTTGCATTTTGATTTGACAGTAATATTTTGGAGTAAAAGCTGTCAGAGTGTGGAAGGGAAGGAATGGAAGGGAAGGAAGTTCTCTGAATCCTGATCCATTCCAGACAATCACACTTTGAGACACGTGGAAGCAACACGTCACCTCAGGCTAATTTATGGCGTGTTTTCTATTAGAATTGCAAAGTCTTCACAGTTGGAAGGTGTTAAAATATGGCTTCACATCATATTAAATACATACTATATTTAAACTGGGATGTGAACTGAAACACGAAGCAAATTAGACTAATTTGCTGAATTATAAAGTAATCTTGGTTCCGCCTTTGGCCTTCCTTCCTTCCTTCCTTCCTTCCTTCCTTCCTTCCTTCCTTCCTTCCTTCCTTCTTGGTTTTGTTTGTTTGTGGGTTTTTTTGTTTGTTTGTTTTTGTTGGATTTGGTTTTGGGGGTGTGTGCCTCTAACATGCTCCTTGCTGGATTTTATAAAATACTCAGAATAGGAACCATACCATGAGATTTTAAAATTATTCAACCATTCAATTATTCAATACTTCTGCAGATCTGAGACCTAAGTAGCCGTGTCTGAGTGCCCGTTGCCCACCCATCCTGAGAGGTAGAGGCCATGGTGGTCTGTGGCCACGTTCTGCCGTGCTGGCTCTGTTAGCTAACTTTCTACCATGTGACCAACATCTGAAGGGAGGGAAGCTTTGTCTTGGCTTACTGTTTCAGATGCAGTTCATGGTCACAAGGTCTCTTGCACATGGGCAGGCCTTCATGGTAGTGAGTACCTTTAGCCAAGGAAAGCTGCCAACCCCATAGTAGATAGAAAGCAAAGGAAAAGGAAGAGACAAGACCACACACTGCCACAGTGACTGTTTTTTCTTCCACCAATGCCCACTTCCTAACAATTCTATCCACTATGAATTCTTCTCAGACAAATTCTTTCATTAGGTCAAGAGCTCCCATGACCACTTAGTTTCTGGAATGGCCTTCACAGACATTCCCTGAGCTGCACTTCCCTTGTTCCCTAGGACTAGAGATGGCTGTGAATCCAGTCAAGTTGGCAGTGTAGATGAAGCATCCCAAAGGCAGTTCCTGGTATGAGTGGAGATGCCCTCCACAGTGAGGTTTTCTTTTCTGTCAGCCCTGCAGCTCCTGATCTTTCATCCAAATTCAGATGGTTCTAGAGGATGTTTGTGTTCTTTCGGAAAAGACTTGAAGTGGAAATTGGTGTGCTCAGAGTTTCTAGAGATGACATTTGTTAAACAGAACGGCAGCACGGTCAGCTCTCAGCAGCGTTTCGTACTTGGCAAGTCAGCTGGAGAAACCTAAGTTAGGGTGAGGTTGTGTGGAAGGAGGTCACTGGAGTTCTATGGCTGAGTTTCCACTGCTGGGTTAGGGCTGGAGAGTGACTGGCATTCATTGGATGGGGTCGGAGAAGTAACTATGACTATTTCCACACTGTGTGGTGTTTGTGATTTCTACTTGTTTGTCCTGGTTTTAGTTTTGTCAACATGACACAAGCTACAGTCATTTGAAAGGAGGTAATCTCAGTTGAGAGAATGCCTCTATAAGACCTGGCTGTAGGCATTTTTTAAAATTAGTTACTGGTGGGGAATTGCACGGCCCATTGTGGGTGGGGACATCCCTGGGCTGGTGGTCCTGGGTTCTGTAAGAAGTCAGGTTGAGCATCACCCATCCATGGCCTCTGCATCAGCTTCTGCCTCCAGGTTCCTGTTCTGTTTGACTTCCTTTGATGATGAACAGTGAAATTGCATCAAAGCAATAAAAAGCCCAACTAAGATTACATTGTTGCCGGTAAGCTCCAGTATGCCTCACTTCCTTCTCACTGCCAAGTAATACTCCACTGTGAGGATAGCCCGATTTCGTCAGTGTCCGTCACTCAAGAGGCATTGGCTTGTTCTGTTTTTGTAGAGCTGTATTTTGTTGTAACAATGCTGTTGTGAACACAGACTTACCACTTTGTATGGGGACTCTAGGTGTTTTTTTGTCTCAAAAATGACAAAACTAAAGCCAGAACAAACAGGTAGAAACCTAGGGGTGAAATTGCTCAACCATATAGTAACTGTGTGTTCTGAAGAATTACTAGCCAGTTTTCCAGATTGGCTAAGCAGTGCCGTGAGGATCCTCATTTCCGCAGGTCTTGGCCACAGTTGTGATCACCTGTTTGGGAGCTTTGACTGTTTCTTTGCTTGCTCATTTAATTCAGCCAACCTTATGGTGGACAGTGTCATCTCTTTGTGGGTTTAGTTTATTTTCTTGGTAGCTAGCGCTCTTCAGCAGTTGGTTATTCTCTCACGTGCTTATCAGTCATTTATATATGTTATATCGTTTTCTTTGAGATGGGATCTCATGTGGCACACTCTGGCCTTGAACTGTGTGCTCAGGTTTGTGGTGAACTCCTGGTCTTCTTGCCTCCAGTTCTCAAATGCTAAGATTATAGGTGCAAGCCACCTAGTTTCTTTGGAGAAATGTCTATCCAAATCCTTTGCACATTTTTACATTAAGTTCTTCTTCTCGTTGAACTCGTTAGTATCCAAGTAAGTCTTTTTTTAATGTATTACTTAAAAAGTTTTCTCCTGTTGTGGTGCTTTGAACAGGAATGGCCCCATAGACTCATGTGTTTGAATGCTTGGTTAGTAGGGAGTGAGTGCCACTATTAAGTGTGGCCTTGTTGGAGGAAGCTTGTCACTGTGACTTTGAGGTTTGAGGTCTCTTATGCAGTCCTTTCCTCTTAGGGATTTATATCCAGTTAGGTTAAGTGGGAGGTAAATTCTAAGGCAGACTGTGTGGTGAAGAGAAGACAAGGTAAGCCTCGTGTGGCAGTCTCCTGCTGCTGCTTGCAGATCAGGATGTAGAGCTCTGAGCTTCTTCTCCATCATCATGTCCGCCTGCACACTGCCATGGTGATAATAGACCAAACCTCTGAAAATGTTAGCCAGTCCCAAAGAAATGTTTTCCTTTGTAAGAGTTGCCTTGATCAACTTCATAACAACGACGCCCTTACTAAGACCCCTGTCTGAGACTTCTTTGTTTCTTCGCTGTCTTAACAATTATCACTTGCAGTAGAAAATTTTAACTTTGACAAATCTGATTTGTAATTTTTTTCTTTTGTTGCCTTTACTTTTGGTGTCTGATCTAATCCTAATCCAAGGTACTAAAGACTTACATACAGCTCTGTATTCTTTTTAAGACATTATCATTTTACTCAGACTGATAGTGTATAATTTCTTTCACGGGCAGCATCTAGATTTTGAAAAGTGTCTAAGACATGAAGGTAGAAGAGGACCAGTGGACCCCCAGAGGGATGGTGAGACAAAAGAGAGTGATGTGGACGGGAGTGTCGTCAGAGTAAATGACAGACATGTCTGAAAATAGCCTGAAAAAACAAAACAAGAGCTTGCTTTGGCTTTAACATGGGCATCTGAGCCGTCTTAAGTTGCTTTTTATGTATGCTGTGAGTGGAACAAGAAGTATCCTCTTGCAGATTTGTGGGTACCATTCTCCTCTGTCTCTGAGCTCTCCTGGCATCTTTGTCTTTAACGATGCACTGCACAGAGTCCCTCTGCGATATTTCCAGTCTGAAGACAAATACACAAGTTGTATGTGGCAGTCCTTTCCTCCTAGGGATTTATATCCAGTTACAATCGGCGGGAAGTAGATTTTAAGGAGGCGGACTGTGTGGTGAAGAGGAGGCATTCTTTCCAAAGCTCAGATTCTTCCTCATCCCGTGACCTCAGGATGCCCACCACTGCCCTGTGAAGGCTCATGACAACCTCCTTCACGGAACAGTCACATATGTGGCAGTGTTAGGCGGTCAGTGGGGACAGTACTAGGAAACTACTGTGCATGCCATGTTTTGGATGCTTCCCTTCACTGAAAACTCCCAGCACCTCATGAGATGGTGACCGTTATCCACATTTGACCCTGAGGAAAATAAAGCCAAGATATATTAGTTGTTAGTAAATTGTTTTGAGTTTATCAGCTGACAGGCAAAGGGGATGGTGTGGAACCCAGTTGTCCTCTCTGAATGCTGCAAAATTGTGAGTCTCCCAGCAGGGGGTCTGAGTGTTCCTGCTCCCACCTCACTTTTTAAAGGTTGACATCTTAACCCTTGAGATGGTTAATATTATCTGTTTGGCTGAATCTGGAATCACCTGGGAGGCAAGTCTTCCAGGGACACCTATGAGGGATTACTAGGTTAGGTTAGCCTCTAGGCATGTCTGTGAGAGGGTATCTCGATTGGGGTAGTTGAGATGACCCGTGCTAAAGGAGGGCAGCACCATTCCCTAGGTTTGGCCTGATTAGAGGAGGAAGAGAGCTGAGTACAAGTATGTGCTGTTCTCTGCTTGCTCGCTGTTGGCTCAGGCTAACCAGCTGCATCAAGTTCCTGCCACAAGCTTCCCACTGTGATGGATTGTATCTTCAAACCAGGAGCCAAAGTAAATTCTTTGTTCCTTCAATTGCTCTCATCGGTATTTTATCAACGCAGTTGGACCAAATATTCTATTAGGAGGTAGGTCTTTGGAAGTGAATGTTTCCTGAGAGTGGGTCCTTGTGAATAAGATAAGTACCCTTATAAAAGAGGCCCGAGGCAAGGACGTGCCATCGATGAAGCCGGAGGTCATGACCAGACCGCGGGGCCACTGGAGCCTTGATCTTGGACTTGTGAATTCTCGTTGTTTATGAACCCCATGCTTTTCACTATTTTCTCTAGCAGGCTCGAGCAGGGCACAGCTCCCTACTTCATTCCTCTCTCCCTGGTACCCTTCCTGGAGCTGGCACTTCATAACCCTTCATTGAATACACAATTGGATGAAATGAACAACTGACTAGAAGCACAATCCAGACAGAACAGCAGCAGCCAAGGGGAGGGAGGATTGATTTATGGGAGAAAATTAGAGGAATGAAATACATAGATAGAGTTTGCCTAAGTGAGAATGATGGCGGCAGCCAGGGGCACCAAGGGAGAGGAATTGCCTAACACGGGAGCAGAGAGCAGGAGCGGAGTGGGGGCACCCAGGCTGGAATATAGATGGAGGCTCATAAGCGTGCATTGCTGCCTGTCAGTGATCTGTGCAATTGGAAAATGAACTTCTGCATATAGATGTATAGGAGGACAGAGGGCATCTACCCCAGCATGAAATGGGCTAGCTGCGGCAGCAGCACTACCCCACCCCCGCTGGCTCATCTCCCTCTGCTATATGGGTTGGCATGTTTAGTAAATTATTATTCTTGGGGGTAAATGTGATGCAACTTGAAAGTTAAAAAAAATTGGCAGGGGACTTGGGCAGCAGCAGATACTGTAAGCAGAGAGCCCGGTGGGCTCTTGGAGGTGGTTTACACTGTATGTCCTCAGAATGGACAGCCTCTGTTCACACTACAAGTGTTGTGCATCTCGGCTTCCCTCGCAGGGTACAGTGTTGAGATCAGATGGCTGCCTCCTTCTCAAGACTGAGCAGGGCAGAAGAGCAGAAGTCATGACACCATCTCCCTCAGAACATCACCTCCTGCCACTCGCAGCCCATCAAAGAGCAAAGGTTCCTGGCTGCCACTGGGCCCTCCCTGTGTGCCAGGCCCTGCCATTAGCATCACACACACACACACACTGTAAGCTTCTAAGGATGCCATTCTTATCACTAAGACCCCTCTATTTATAGAGGAAAATGAGCTGTAGGGACATGATGGGACTTGTGTAAAGCCATTAGGCAGATGACAGAGCCTTACTCTGTGACTCGGCCAAGCTCCCAGCTACTGCTGGACAAAATACCTGCCATGCGTGCCAGCATCTTGCAGCCTAGTCTGGGTGGGAAGGGCACACAGGAAAGTACAGGTAAGGCTGTGTTGAAAGCAAGGGTTGGGTTGAGCATTTTGCAAAATCCATCTGGAGTCTGGGAGTAGCCGTCAAGGCAATGGTGCTCAACGTGGGGTTGGGGACCTCATACAGCTCTGTTTATAACTCAAGGGGGAACAGTCCCATACTTCAGCCTCTCTTTTTAAAATGGGAACTAGACTTGTCCTATTTTTCATGATGACTGTTGAAATAAGGGTAAGGAGACTGACCTGACCATAGAGAAGGTCCTGAAACACATCATAGCAGTCATTCATTATAGTCTGCTTGCTCTTGCTGTGATGATTATTATTACAAGAAGCAGCTTAGATGCAGGTGACCCAGCCCCAGACAGAGACACCCATCATCCAGCGAAAGTGATGGATGAACAAAACATTTCCTGTCCAGCTGCTTCTCCTTATACCCCACCCCATAGCAGAGTGGGTAGGCAGGCCATATGTAGCACATACCACCACTTGGCACTTGCTTTCCCTTTCTGAGTTCTTTACTCTTTGAGTAAGGGTCAGGTTGCTGGTAATAGAACGCAGGACCTTGGACTCCTAGCCCCAATAGGTGTTTAGTATATGCTTTGTCAACCTGTTGAACCCAGTCTGTAGCAGGACTCCTTTCTGCCAGAAGTAGCTCCACCCTGTACACCAGACTCAGCTCTGTCCCACCTCCATTGCTTCCACCCTGTGTCACTGTCCGTCTTTGGAGAGTGAGAGGTATGCACGCTGGCTCAAGAATGTCTTAACTTTCCACTCATACCATATTCCACTGATGCTTCGGCTAAGCCAAGTTATGTGGTCAAGCCCTAGCCTAGTGAGGTGTGGAAATAGGAAATAACTCTGTTTCTAGTAAGAAAAACTGGGGCTCGAGAGATGGCTCAGTGGTTAAAAGAACTGACTGCTCTTCCAAAGGTCCTGAGTTCAATTCTCAGCAACCACATGATGGCTCACAACCATCTACAATGCCCTCTTCTGGTGTGTTTGAAGATAGCTATGGTGTACTATTATACATAAAAGAAATAAATAATTCTAGAAAGAAAGAAAGAAAGAAAGAAAGAAAGAAAGAAAGAAAGAAAGAAAGAAAGAAAGAAAGAAAAGGAAGAAAGGTGGCTTGGCCAAGCTTGTAGTCACAGGACAGGGATGAAGAATTGGGAGTAGGATTATAGAAAACTTGGAGGAAGGAGGACCCTCAGCCAGAAACACTGGCCCACTGCTCAGCTGTTGTTTTATCTTCCGGGAGACCAGCCAGACTGAGGCCCGGTTCTGTCCAGGCACCTGGCTGAGGGAGAGTCTGTGCCAGCCACCAGCCTCCCGCAGTCTGCTGAGGCTCTGGCTGAAGCAGGCACTGCCTTTTATCCAGCCTGCTTCTAACTCATTATTTACATAGACTATAAAATAATGCTTAACTCTAAATTACCGCAAGTCAGAGCCTCGAGTGAGGCTAGCTAGACCTTCCCAGATGAAAGCCGACTAAATACAATAGGGAGGGAGGAGGACAGCCACAAATAAAATGTCAGTGAGTGCCTAATGATAGAAGGCTATGCGACAGCCTGCGTAATTGGGCAAAGTGGCTGATGGCAACAGCTGGCGGGGTTAGCTGATCTTCGGTTCTATTTATGTGTTTATCTGCTGCCTGTCACCATAATGGCCACTAGCAGTATTGATCACAGATTAATTTTTGCCTCATTCCTTCTGTTTCTCAGCTCTACCCTCCTTTATCAGTCTCACCTCCTCCCCTCAAATAGACATCCAAATGAATATGTGGGGTAACCTGAAGTTTAGGGGACAGTCTGTCTACCAGGGGACATAAAAGCAAGACCTACTGTGACCCTGGCACTATCCTAAGAGGCCTTAAATCTTTATATATGACAGCCTTATGAGTTGGGTATCATTGCTGCTGTTTTACAGATGCAGCCCAAGGACTTAGGTACTTGAAGGAAGCCACCCAGGTTGGGACTGCAGTAACTGTTACTTATTGGGCTCTGCAAGGTGTTGAGTTATCTCAGCACATGTCTTAGAATCTGAACTTCTTTTAAAAAAATTATTTTGCATCATTTGTATTTATATATATATATATATATATATATATATATATATATATATATATATATATATATATATGTGTGTGTGTATGTATATATATATATATATATATATATATATATATATATATATATATATATATGTGTGTGTGTGTGTATATGAATAAGAGAAGCAGAGTAAATTCTTTTTACTCTACCTACCTTTGTCCTGATGAACTAACACCCACTGGTTCGCCCAGGGTAGGTTGGTCAGCGAACCTCAGGAATCCTCCTGTCTTTACCTCCCAATTTCTGGGACTATAAACATACACCATCAGACTTTTTCTTTATATAGGTCTGAATGTTTGCAAGCCTGAATCACTCCCCTGCCCCGTGTCCATACTTTTCACTGTGAGCTACACAATGCCCTTTCAGTCTCTCAGCCACGTGTGACCTCCACTTCTCCCACAGTGAAAATCTCCTTTCTGTTTCTCAGACTCGCCGTGCTCTTGCGTCAGGGCCTCTCCAAGTACTCCTACCTGCTCCTCCAGGTCACACAGGCTGCCCTCCCTCACCTTGAACCTTTCACAGTTGAACCTGTGTGCCTCCTTGTGTGTCTTAGACAAAGGCAGCAGAGAGCGAGCGCTCAGTGCATAGGCTGCTGGAGCAACTGCCTCTGTTCAGATCCCAGCTCTCCTGCCTGTGCCGACTGTGGGACCATAGGCAGGAGACTTCCTTTCTGTCCTCCATTTCCCATCTGTAAAAGAGAGATAAGCACAGAGTTGCTAAGCAGTGAATTAACTAATACATGAAAGTCCTCTCTGCACAGTGTGACCCACGGCGCGCCCTGAGCAGATGGTAATTGCTATTACTGTCATCGTTAATAAGATTATTATTGTTAGCCCAGATTGGGGAGTCACTGACTATGGAAGAGGCAGACAAATCAACTCCTGGAAAAGGGGAAACAGAGTCTGCCACTGGCCAGTGGGGGGCGTGTAAGCTGTGCACTGAGGTCCCTGCTGAGCGTGAGGCTTCTGGTGACATAGCAAGCCCAAGTTGTTCCCTCCTCTTGGCTTTGAAGTATGCAGGTGTGGGAAGCCCCTCTTTGTTTCCCCCCCTCTATGGGCTTAGAGAGACATGCAGTGGATAGAGTAGTGTTTTCCTACTGGGCACGGTGATCCCACGCCTCATAAATCCTGTGGCTAGCGGAGCGGCTCCCATAGTGCCCAGTCAGTCTCTGACAGAAAGCCACTTCTCTTTTGAAGCAGACAGAGAAGCCATAGCTTATGTCTGACCAGGGACAAACGAGGTCACTTTATAGAGTGTTGTGGAACCCAGTCAGTGTGTCCCTGTGGGCACACACAGTACCTCTCCTCAGTCTCGCATACAGGAGCATTTGGAGCCTAGCGCTCTGCTCTGCAGAACCTCACAGACTCCCTAGGATGCCCTCATCCTTTCCCCTTTGCTCCAGTCTCCGCACATCAGTTCATCTGCTGGCATCAAGCTGGAGCATTGACACGTCATCCCTGAGAGGCATGGATCCACTGGCTCTGTCCACCCTGTTTGCTGTTCCTAAATCAAGGCTGAAACTACATAGAACAAAGCTGCCCTGTAACCCAGAAGGACCACCCAATGTAGTCACAGTGGGCAGATTTCTCATTAAAGTCAAGAAGCTATGTGAAAGACCCTGTCACAGACTCTTCCAGAATGTCCCAATACAAGAACATAGGGGTTAGGGGGTGAATGTTGATCTCTAGAGAAGCTGGCTTTGGGCTGTGTCAAGTTTAGACAGCAAGGTGTGACACCTGGGTTTCCTAGCCAGACTTTCAACTTTGCTTTCATCCATGGGCACAGTGATGAGACACTGGGGTAGGCACTTGGTTGCCATTTGGGCTTAGTCTCTGTGAGGCCAGTGTTCTAGGTAATCTATGGCATGTCTGTGTCTTTCGTTTCCTTTTAAATTTCTACTGGAAAGAAGAAAGAACTCTGTGTAGCCACAGTCCACAAAGGACTCACATATAAAGGACATAGTATGGTTGAGATCATTTGGACACTTGTAACCATTCCACAGTTAGACCCAGTGCTTGAGGCAATGTGTCCTGCAAGTTTCCCTCTGCAAACAACAATTTAAAGGACCAGCCAGAGGAGGGAAGAAAAAAAACCACTGGACTGTCGGTAGTGGTCATCTCTGTTGGTGATTGCTGAAAAATTTTATATCTGATTGTATTTTAATACTGAACAGAGTTCTTTTGTGTTTTGAAAGAAAGATTTGCATTAAAAAATAAAGGCCAGGGCCTGGACATGTACATGCTCAGTTGATAGACTGCTTGCATAGAATGCTTACGGCCCTGAGTTTGTTCAGCAGCTGGCATAAACCAGGCCCACAACTGTGAACCCAGCACCCAGGAGTTGGAGCCAAGAGCATCAGAAGTTCAAGTCCATCCTTAGCCACATAGTGAGTTCAAGGTTGGCATGGCTACATGATATCCTATATCAAAAAACCTAAAAATGACTAAAGGCTAGATTCCTGAACATTTTGTATCCTGATCTGAACAAAGAAGACACAAACAGCCATTAGGAGCTAAATATATAGGTCTTAAGGAATATCTTTATTTTATGATTTATTTGTATTCATTAAACATTAACAAGACTGCAAGCTTGCCTATGGATCTGGGATGGCTGAGTGGAGGTTTGAAAGACGGTCAGCTGTGAATAATTTATTCTGAAAATCACAGAAAATAAAATAGCACTTGGGAGAAGGCTATTTTGCACTGCTATGTTTGGATTTATACAGTACATGTTGTCTAATCCTGGGAGAGTTCCTTTCATTTCTCTCCCTGTGCCTTAGTTTCCCCATTTATAAAGGAAAAGCGAACTAGCCTTCGTTATTATAAGAATAAAAAGCTTAACAATCTTGAATTCAAGAATAAGGCCAGATGCCTTATTATGCCATAAGCGCTGGCCACTTCCCGGTTTGCCTGGAGATGCTTAGGCTCTGGACATGCTCTGTGGCCTCATATCAGAAGTGGCAGCAGCAACAGCAGCATTAAGATAATAAATTGGTGACGGTGCCTCGACTTGTAACCACATCTGAGTCACCACACTGGATTCTTAATTAGGTCGCCCACTTGCTCTTGTCTGACTCATAGCCTTCCATATAACTTGCCTTCTCTTTACAGATTGAGGTGCAGAGGTTCAGAAAGGTCACAACCTGCTCAAGATCACACAGCTTGTCAGACGTTAACCCTGACTCCAAAGCCCATGCTCGAAAGCACTTGCCTGTCGCCTCTCACAGTTTATATTTGCCTGCAGGTGTCTAAAGCACACACTTGCCTTGCTTTTGCTACCTCAGAGGTCTGGATGGGGTGTTTTAGTGCCCTACAAAAGTATATCAGAATGTGTCCAGCTGTTTCCCGTGTGTTGGAGGAAGGAGAAGTATCCGAGGCAGCAGATAGCTGGAGTTCCTTGCTGTTACATATTGATAGCAGAGGGTTTTTTTATTTAAAGGAAATTGAGACCAATTATATGGCTTGCAATTAAACTCAGAAAGGGAATTGAAAGATGGAGAATTAATTTCCTGTTTGTTTGTGATACAGTATCTAGGCAAACAGTTAATCAGCACTTGTATCAACACCCACCCCATAGGGCTCATCCCTATAGCGCAGCCTTCTCTGCCTCTCCCGAGAACACCAGTCCATCTTACACAGTTAACACTGCCTTGCTCAGCCTTGCTCTGTGCCAGGTGCTTGACAAATGCAGATTCCTAAGTCACTGTGCACAGATGCTTGGCTAGGGCCTGGGGGGGGGGGTGATGTCACAGAAATCATTACATCCTAAGAACAGCACATAGCAGACATGTGTGGTCAGACTCACACAAAGAGTGGCTTCAGGTGTGATGGGCAGTAGTAGGCAGAGGCCAAGGTTGGCCCTAAGAGACCGTGCTGGGCCTCCACCTTTACAACCAAATAAAGAACACAGAGGGCAGATGCCAAGTCCTGTGGGGCAAAACAGGCAGATTGGAGATTTCACACAGGAGACGTGATAAGACCCAGCAGTCTGCTTTGGAGGAATAGAGAGGGAAGGATGCGGGAGGGAACCCCTGTCTTCAGCTAGAGATTTGAGGAGCTCTCCCAGATACTAATGCCCTGGTCACCATTGGGGAGAGGTTAAGTTTAAAGGTGCACTGTCCAATTCTGGGGGCCTTCTGTCCATCTGTCCCTCTTGACTATGTCAAAGCCAGGGATGGTGGCTAAGGCTGCTATGAACAGGAGCTGGTGTCTCGCTTCAAAGAAGGTCAGAGGCATGAGGTCTGGAATTTCCTGTCAACACACCCTTCATCCTCACATCCAGCATCCTGTATCTCAGGCCAGAATGAAAATAATGAGCCAGGAAGGGTCCCCAGCCATGCTGCGGACAGGAGCCAACATCCAGCCAGGCTTGCCACAGGCTTTCTGGGCTCAGAGCCTGTAGATAATTCCTTTTTCTCAGTTCCCATCCCAAGTTCTGTAAGCTCTGCCACCCCCTGCAGGTGGGTGTAAGCTGAGGTTGGGGACTTTGCCAGGACAGCAGCTGAGGCACAGAGTTCTGCCATATTCCCATCACTGTGAGGCAGTTTGAGGCTGTGAAAGGAGGAACTTTGTAGCGGCAGGAACTTCTGACCACCCTGGCCCCACCCCACAGTCTTCTTGCCTCCTTTGGGCCTTTGCTTGGTGAACGGTTTTATGACCACTTTCTGCCAAAAGATGTTTCCCTTCCCAGCCTCCATCCACATTGGTTGATGGGATAACCGTGGTTCGGCTTCCTGCTAGCCCACGTACTATGTTCATTTAGCTCACTGCAGAGCGTGGAGACAGGCAGCAAATGGCAATCACAAGCGTGTGAGTCGTGTGAGGCAAAGTGTACAATAGGAGCAGAGTGGAGTCCTCTAAGCAGAGGCTTGCAGTATCAATCTGGAGGGTGGGCAGGAGTCTGTGAAGAGGGAAGAGTCTACATGGTGAGGGAACCCCCAGTGGAAGAGAGGAAGTGTGGGGATGCCTGCCTGTAGTGCCCACCTGAGCCAGCTGGTCCTAGAGCAGCATAAGATCCTGACCTACATCTCTAGGGCACTGGGAGGTCAGGAGTAGTCCCAAAGACATTTGGAAGGAAGAAGCAGATGTGCCTGGGCCAGGTGAGACCAGAGGGCATTACAGGGCTCTGGTGAGCTGTGTTGGTCTCACCACAAGCCTGCAAGGCCTTTCTGTAAGCCTGAGGTGGAGCTCAGGTTTCTCTCCAGCCCCCTCTACCATTCTCTCACTGCTCATTGCCCTCTACTGGAAGTCTGAGTGCTTAGGCCACGCTAGGCACCTGTGATGGTTTGTATATGCTTGGCCCAGGGAGTGGCACTATTAGGAAGTATGGTCCTGTTGGAATAGGTGTGGCCTTGTTGGAGTAGGTGTGTCACTGTGAGCGTGGGCTTAAGACCCTCACCCTTGCTGCCTGAAAGTCAGTGTTCTGCTAGCAGCCTTCAGATGAAGATGTAGAACTCTCAGTTCCTCCTGCACCATGCCTGCCTGGATGGTTCCACCTTGATGATAATGGACTGAACCTCTGTGAGCCAGGCCTGATTAAATATTGTTCTTATAAGAGTTGCTTTGGTCATGGTGTCTGTTCACAGCAGTAAAACCCTAAGACAGCACCCTGAGTGGTGCTTCTTGTGAATCACTCCCTGTGCCCCTCACTGCTGCTGGTTAGGAGCTACTGTGGCTACACTGTGCTGTCATATCATTGCTGTCGGAGAGCAAGTAAGCCCCTCACCACTCCTGGGAACTGTCAGCTCTGGAGTCTGAAATGCATTGTTCTCTGAATTTTAATCAGAGCACCTGATCTCCTGTTCTTCCAGTCTCAAGACTCCAGCATCCTAGATCATCCACCCATTTGACTAGACAGAAACTTCTTCTTCTTTTTTTTCCTGAGACAGGGTTTCTCTGTGTAGCCCTGGCTGTCCTGGAACTCACTTTGTAGACCAGGCTGGCCTTGAACTCAGAAATCCGCCTACCTCTGCATCCCAAGTGCTGGGATTAAAGGCGTGTGCTACCACTGCCCAGCTTAGACAGAAACTTGTACCTGTGCTCCATCAGCCCTGGCTTCTCTCAGGATGTCCTCTCCTGACTTTGTCCCACCACCAGTGGGCCCAGTGGATCTCAGTGCACATTGATGGGAGGCTGTGCCTGTTACAGTGCTTGGATGAGGAATGCTTGCATTTTACACAAGGAATTGCAGACAGTGAGATGAAAGGCAGGCAGCTGGCAAGCTAGTTTTGGGCATGGCGGTTGGGGATGCTTTTCCTCTGTAATGTCCTCCCGCCTCTGGCCTTCTCAGATAGGACAGAATTGGTATTTCTCTGTAAGGGAAGAAGCTTGTATCATGAATGACAGTGACTGGGTCCTGAAATCAGCCAGTCATAAAGTAAATAAATACATTAGTTATTTTGGGGCCCAAGGACAATATACCAAACCAAGAAACAGCACCAAGTTTTTTATGCTTAGCTTTTCTGAGTGAAATAGTATTGCTATTATTGGGGACAATTTGCCCTTTTGAAAGGACTGTGGTATAATACACAGCACATGGAATCTGCCATCTTCTGTGGTTTTGAGCGTGCAGCTCAGCAGTGCAGAATACCGACTCCACTGGCTTATTCACATTTTGAATCCAGAAGAGAATGCCCAGATGGGTCAGGTCAGAACAGAAAACGGAAACAACTGTCTCTAGCTGTAGAATCTGGAGCGCTTACGGAGGCTGCATGGTTTGTACCACAAATCTTGTCTCAGTGAGCCCACCTGGGCCTGGAGCAGGGTGGGTGAAGGGCAGCAGGCTCATCTGCATGGTTTGGAGCATGTTCTCGCGCCATCTAGTGTCCTTGGGGGCCTTAATCTAGCTGCTCTGTGGCAGCTGGATTTCCCTGGCTCTGGGAGGAGGCTGCATACAAACCCAGTGACTTGAAAAGCGCACCAGGGAGATGTTTGTCTTTTTAGATCATTTGGATTTTTTTTCTTTCCCCAGCTCTGATCCCAGGGAAATTTGCAACTAAAATTGTGTTTCATTAACAGTCAGAACAGTTTGTCCCTTTGAAGCTCAGACAGGGTGAGATTAATATGAACCCAATATTAAGCTATTAAGCATCAATTTGGCAAACCTATTTATAAAAGAGCTGGAGATAGAAAATAAAGAAAGTTACATTAAGAGGCTTGTCTGCCAAATCCACTCTCTATTCTGAAAGATGTGACTTAGTAACCAGTCTCTGTGCGAGAAAGAAAATTGTGTGTGTGTGTGTGTGTGTGTGTGTGTGTGTGTGTGTGTGTGTGGTGGGTGGGGGTGCTTGTGTGGGTGTATAGACTGAGCATGGTTTTTGATGACAAGCACTTACTCTGATACTGCCATTGCCCCTAAATGGTGTCTCAGCCAAAGTAGACTGACTTCGTATTACAGCCTTGCTGTTAAAGGGCTGGAAAGTGACTGAAAATGTCCTGCCACCACAGTGAAGACACAGCCACCCCAGTGTCACAGCAGGGTGCATTGTTTGTGTGCTTGTGAGGATGTTGACAGAGCTAGGTGTAGAAACCATGCAATAGTGTACCATGCAATAGTGTACCAGTCAGTGACAAGTGCTACTGGCTTCTGTCTGTGTTGGCTGTACTTCTGTGTTTCAGGGCAAACTGTGCGCCTCACACAGTTTATTGTAGAGCAGGATGTTGTTGGGCCAGCACCAGCAGCAGCAGCCTCATACGGCCCGTGTATGCCATGCCTTTTGAACGCGTCATTTTTCTCCTCTGCCTGATTTAATTCCTTGATGTTGTGTTCACTGTGACTGTAGAAGGAAGACGCTGTGCCACATATCAATGGTATGCAGCCCAGATGCCAGAGGACTCCACCATCTGGTTGTGTGCAGAGGCACAGTATCATGTTCACAGGACAATGCAGTTCTTGTAATGAACTGTCATTAAGCCTTGAAGTAGTAAAATAATTAACTATTCATTATGGCTCATCTGTTATACAGTGTCCAAGTACTGGATACTTTGCGTTTAATCCACACAATGGTTCAAAAGAGTACATATTTTTATTCCCCAGTTTACGGGGAGCAGAGGCAATGAATGGTCAAGGATTTTACCGCAAGTTGCCAGCCCATTGTTAATATTCTGTCTAGATGATGGTGTTTGCACCTTCTGTCCTTTGTCCTTGGAGCTGCCTGCTGCAGCTGCAGGTTTGTAACAGCTGTATATCATATTTAGCCCTCAGTACCCACGGCCCCAGGAACAGAGAGGTCACATATGGGACATGCTGTTGGTGCCTGTGTTTGGAGTTCCTGCATCACAGGCTGGGAGAGGATTATGAATGGAGGGAAAATGGCAGCTCAGGGATGCCAGGTCTCCCTGTCTCTGGCTCCCCTGCTTTGTGACCTGGACAAGTGACTTTCTCCCTAGAGCCTCAGAGCCGTTCCTATAGAATAACAAGATGGCTTTGTTGGCGTGCTGATTTGTGTTCTTTGTGAGAGGATGAACAGGCAATGATTACAGTAACACCTTGTCAGTAACAACTCTCAGGCACCCTGAGTTGTGCCCGTATATTTGCCCCTTTGGAAAGTAGGATTGTCCAACTTCCGGTAGACATGATTGGTTCTGGTGAGCAGAACTGAGAGGGGAGGAAGTTTGGCTTTACCACCTCTTCGCTTTCAAATTCCCTTGTATTCCCTTGAATTCATATTCATGTGTGTGCAAAAAGCCACATGCGTGTTGACCTTGATCATTTATTTTTACCTTGTGTGTTTCTGTGCATGTGTATGTGCAAGTGCAAGTGCATGCGTTTGTGTGGAGGCCAAGGACAGCCTTGGAGTTGCTTCCTCCTCATCTACGTTATTTTTCTTTTGTGGTTTTGTTGGTGTTGTTGTTGTTGGTGGTGGTGGGTTTTTGTTTGCTTACTTTTTCAGACAGGGTTTTACCATGTAGTCTTGGCTGGCCTGGAGCTTGATATGTAGTCCAGGCTGCCTTCAAATGCACAGAGATCCACCTGCCTGGACTGCTGGGATTAAAGGCACATGCTGGCTGGAGAGGTGGCTCAGTGGTTAAAAGTACTGTCCGCTATTCCAGAGGTCCTAAGTTCAATTCCTAGCACCCACATAGCTGACAGTCATCTGTAATGGGATCTGATGCCCTCTTCTGGTGTGTCTGAAGACAGAACATTCATGTACATAAAATACACAGATAAATCTTTTTTTTAAAAGGCATGTACCAGCACACCGTGCTCCATCTCATTTTCTAATACAGGGTTTCACTGGTAGCTGGAGTGCAGCAATTTCACTGGACTGACAAGCCAGCCAGTCCTGGGAATCACCTGTCTATCCCCTGTCCCCGCCCCACACACACACACACTATAGGGATTATATGTAAGTGCCACCTTACCCAGGAATCCAACTCAGTTTTTCATGCCTGCACAAGCACTTTACTGACAGAGTTAACACCTGGATATTTTTGATTCAAGAACAAGGAGAATGGGGCTGGAGAGACAGCTCAGCGGTTAGGAGTACGTGTTGCTCTTATAAAGGACTGAGTTCAATTCCCATCACCCACGTGGAGGCTCACAAATATCTGTAACTCCAGACCCAGGTGACCAAGGGTGCTCTTCTGACCTCTTCAGGCATCAGGTATACATGTGGTGCATATATATATTTAATAGGCAAAACATCCATAGTCATGAAATTTAAAGAAAAAAATCTTTAAAAGAACAAAAATAATAGTAGTAACACCAGGACACCAGTCATTTGGGGACAACCAGACACACAGACCAAAATAATAATAATAATAATAATAATAATAATAATAATAATAATAATAATAGCAAATAGCAATATTACTGTGCATTTTATGTCCTACAAGGCACAGTGACACAGTCAGCACTCCATGGAAACCGTGAGGAAGTGCCAGTGAGCCTGGGTAATGAATGGCATGTATTACTCAGCCCTTGTTACTGCAATTTAAGATGTGTAAGGCATCAATGATAGTCCCCTTAACATGCAGCAGGTGCTCTGCTAAGTGCACTAACCTATTAACAAGCTGCTCATCAGTTCCTGTAAAGATGGAGTTCTCCAATCCATGCATTTTCTTCTGGCTCAATCTTAGATTCTCACTCCAGGGGGTCCTCACTATTTGCATGTCTGAGGGAAGTGATTTCTTAATCTGCAGGTATGCTGCTCTGGAGGGAGTTTTGCATATTATCTTCCCCTGTGTGCCTGTAGGAAATGAATACTGGACTCGGCTCAGGAAGCTCTCCTGGGCTCTCTGAGCGTGTGATGGAGGAGGCAGCCAGGCGTGTTTGCAAGCAGGAGCCCAGCCTTGCTTTCAGCAGAAGGTAGAGGTATCTGCTAATGATGTGCGTGAAGGATGGACTCATCTATCCCTCCTGGGCTCATTCCGTTACAGAAATGCTGAACCTATTCCCAGGAACCTCCTGTCTTGCTGAAAATCAACCATTTGATCTGGATAGAGAAGAGTAGGTCAGACTTGGCAATAGGGTAGTGGATGATGTGGACTCTCCGGGGCTCCCACAGGCACTATCTGCTGATCACTGGGAGGTGTCAAAGATGAGGGGAGCGTTGGTCCTTTCCTCCATCTCCCCTTGCCTCTGGTCCCCTATTTTCTCCTGGCTTGTTAATCCTGTGACCAGCGTGTCGCTCTCTGCATCCTTCTGTCTTAGTTTGTCATCTTCCCGTCCTTACACTTGCCTCTGTAAATGCAGAAAGACATGGAGATGCTGTTAGGTGGGACTGTGGGCTTCCTTAGCGCCCACCTTCTTGGACCCTTCAGCCCAGGGAGGCAATCTCTCTTCTTCTTCTTCTTCTTCTTCTTCTTCTTCTTCTTCTTCTTCTTCTTCTTCTTCTTCTTCTTCTTCTTCTTCTTCTTCTTCTTCTTCTTCATTATTTAAACAAGAGATTTAATTAAGAGTTCTGCTGAAATTTTATCCTTGTAACCCTTTCAGGTCAAAGCCAAGTTGGGAGAAATGGAAAGTTGTACCTCTGAGTTCCACCCTGGCGCCATCTGATTCTTGCAAGATTCATCACTGGCATGGCACCTTTCCCCGTTGCAGCGTTTGGGGAAATCATGGAGACTTGACTTCTCTGACCCACAGGCCCTATGGGGAGGCAGCACGTCTGACCTCATTCCTCTTCCTTCTTTCCATTTCCACCCTAAGCCTTTTCATTTATTTGAACATTTAGAAGAGTAACCTTCATGTGCTCTCCCAGACCTCCCCAGTACTGTTCTGAAGACCTTTGGGACACACTGGCAAACTAAAGTGAAATGTGTTTCTCTGCCGGGACACTGTTATGAGCCTCAGGTACATTCAGAATCCCCAACAAGGAAAGTGGCTTGACTTTCCCAGCGGTGCCTGACCACAGAGGCGTTTCTGTGAGTTGATCCCGTGGATCAAACTGGCTCCCAGGGAGTTGCTTATATCATCCGCCGATACTCTTGCCCAGAAACCCTGTTCTAGCCTGTTTAGCTTTCATCTCTCACATCCAAACCTATGTTCTGCACTGCTTTGCCTCTTTAATGGTGTCTTAGTTAAGTAAGCCGATGTGTCTCCGAGGATGAAGATGAGGTGGAGTCATAAAACTTTGAGTGCCCACAATTCAGCAAGTGTTTCACCACAGGTCCTGTCTTACATAGACTTCCTGGCAACCCCACAAGGTAGATTTCTTCTTCTGCTTCACAATTAAGCCGATGTGTATGTTATGATGTAGGCTACCCAAAATCCTGCAACCAGCAAGCAGCTGGACTAAGAGTTCATCAGAAATCTTAGGAAGGGGCTGTGGAGCAGAAGACAACCACACTCAATCTTCCATTGCTATTGGTGAGTGTGAATAAGGGTCTTGACCTCCTGGTGGACTCCTTTAGGCAGGACGTCTTTGTCCTTTACCTACTTGGGTTCTTTCTAAAATTAAGGGCTCAATTCACATACCTGCTAGTTCAGATTTTATCCACTCAGCTGCTAATGAAGTAACCACCGAGCTCATTTACCTCAGACTTCTCTGCCAGAACTAGCAGGTACTAGACAATTGGGGGAAGATTCTGAGAACAAAGCCCCAGGCCTTGCGGCCCCAGTGAACAGGGTACAGTAGCTCTCTCCTTCTTCTCAGTAGGCCTGTATCACTCAAGAGAGTCTCCAGGAGGGTTTAAGATTCACAAGAACAGTTGGGCAAACTAAGCTGGTAACAGCAAGAGCCTTGTGCCCACGAACAGCCCAGTAGATCAATAGAACACATGCTCTCAGTGCCATGATAAATGAGAACCATTATGGCCTAATTATCAAGCTTCATATTTTGAATAGATAAATAATAATTCCACCTGGTAATCCTAAACCACTTCTTGAAAAATGCCCCTCATACCTCTCTGTCCTGCTGTAGCAGTGAAGGCCAAGGGAGCCCAGGCAGAGATGGCCAATTGCATATTGATTCACTGGAAGTGTTTATCTCTGTTCATAGACGTCCCAAGCTTCTTTGTGCTCATTATTTTTTTAAGGTTAGAAAACAGTGAAAATAATTTTCTGTTAGCCTGTTAGCCTGCCACTTGAATGAAATTCACAGGGCTATGCATAACTCAGGCTCCTGTACTCTTCTCCCTTTAATCTGTTGCCTTTGCACGCTGACTGCCTGAGGGTACACTTGTAGATCGGCGAAGTGACTGAAGCTGGTTACCCATTGCATTGGGCCATCCCATCACCATGGCTAAGTGTGGACTCTTGGAATTAGGGAGACCACATTTCAAATCCTTTCTTCACTCTGTGATTCTGAGTGTTGGGTTGAGGATGGTGGGAGAGATGGCTATGCTGTGGAGAGCTTACACAGTGCCTGGTGTGGAGTGTAGGAGCAACATTAGATGCTGTGTTGGCACATATAGTCTCTAATCTTTTGTAAAATGATGTAATGGGAACAAATCAGATCCCACAAACCAGGGCCTTCAGCTTCACGGGGTTTCACAGACACATGGGGGGGGGCGGGTTGGTGGTGGTGGTCTGCAGGCTAGCTCAGTCTTAATTAGAAGCTCCCAATATCCTTCCTTTGGCTTGGCCTCATTCCAGCTTCATAGCAGCACCCATTATCTCTTGCTGATCACAGGCTTGGCTCAGCAGTGACATTTGTTGGTGATTAATAAAAAATGGGAATCAGATTAATTAGGCTTTAATAATTGCATTTTGGTGGCAGATGTTGCAGGCAGACTTCCCTGTCGCATCTTCCTAGGAAAATGCTTCGAGTTTAGAAGATGCCAATTGTCAGAGCCTGTGATCACTGGGGAGCTGGGGATGGGTCTACAAGAAGGAGGGTTTGGAGTGGTAGATATAGAAGACTGAGTACCCTCGATCCACGTGGTTTTGCATCCAACCTAATCTAGAGAGCACATCGTTGTGAGCCAGTGGGAAGGGAGACCATGTGACCATTGCCCATTTCCTATGTTTTATTTCTTAGGTATCGCCAAGTTTATTTATTTATTATTAATGACAAACACTCTGCCTGGCTCCTCCCACCCGCCATCCCTCCTCTTTCATCCTTGACTAAAGCCGGGTGTGAGGACAGAGCAGATCCTTTCAAGGACCCTTGGCTCACTGGCACTTACTGTGAATCAAGTAGCTAACGTGTTCCAGTCATTTCCTGAACACTGTGTTTGATTCTTAGAGTGATGCTCCTCTCAACAGGAGTCTGAGGTTCAAGATGTTAAATTACTCACCCCCCGAGTCACGAAACTGATAAATGCAAACGTGTACCCACTGAATCACTTGATAAACACATACCCAGGTCAGGGAGGGCATCAACAAGGCATGTGGTATCTCTGTCTGTCTGGGTCTCAGGAGATGCTTGTGGTCAGTGTTTAAATGGGCTCTAGAGATGAGGATGAAGGGAAGCTGGGTGTGCCCTGGGAGGGTGCACACTGGGAGGAGCTGATGTGCAAATCACAGGTGGGACCTCTGTCCCCTCAGTGATCTATCAGTCAAGAAGCCAGCGGAAGTGGCTGGCCAGAATTGCGGGGCAATGCTTGTTGGTTACTATGCTGTAGCTCTGAAGGCTGTGGTGCAGAGGGGCCATTAGATATTCTTGAGTACACTCTGAAAACTGGCCTGTTCCTTATATGCTCAGCACCATGCCCTGGGGATGAGTGTTCCCTCTGGTCAGCTATGAAAAGGACAGGCATCTTTTGAAGGTGAGCAGAGGGGTGAGGGTGTTGGTGGCAGTACTTCAGGAAGCTGGACGTCACTTCCAAATGCTGCTTTCATGTCTTCAGCAAACACTCACCTGTCAGCTGATAGAAGAAGAGATGCTGTCAACTAGGAGCCTACAAAGAGATGGTCACCCTTCCTCACAGACAGGACAAAGGACGCGAGGCCAGCGAGGGCTCTTAGGACAGAGAAAATTGTTGTGGCACATGGAGATTGACTGGGGAAATTGTTATCTTTGCTGTAGGTAGTGTTGGGCAAACTTAGACGGTGCAGCTGTCTACTTGACAGAGATTCTCATGCAGGTCTCACTGTTCACAAAAGAGCTGGACTAACTCTGATATCAGTGAGACTTGTATGCACTTGAGAAACACATGCAGTCCAATATTAATATTGGCTAGGGAAATACACTCTGGGTATTCAAAATATTTTAAAATGGATTTAAAGTAAAAACAAAAACAAAAACAAAACAAACAAAAAACTGTAGGCTGGAGAATTGTCTGAGCAGTGAAGAATCTATACTGCTTTTGCAGAGGACCAGAATTTGGTTCCCAGCTCCCATATCAGATGGCTCACAGCTACCCGTGATTTCAGCTTCTAGCTTCTGCAGGCACCCAAATGCAAGCGTGTATACACATACAGGCAGGTATACACACACACACACACACACACACACACACACACACACACACACACACACGCTAGCGTGTATACACATACAGGCAGGTATACACACACACACACAGTCTCATGCATGCACACACACGCATATACACACGCACATGCATCCGTACACGCACAAGTAAGTACATAAGTTAAATTAAAGCTTTAGAAAAATAACCTGCAGAAAGTGATGTCTTTGAATCAGTGGGTTTGAGCTGGGGAAAATCAGACAATTGAGTCAGATAAAGAGACCTTCCTTGTCTTGCCTGAAAAGGCACTAGCAAGAAGAAGGTATCTGGGGCTGTATCAGTTCAGTGGGAGAATGCTGATCTAGCGGTGCAAGGCCTTCTGCTTAATGCTTGATGCTGCATTGAGTCAAGATGAAGCAGGCAAACGAAACACCTTTAGCTGGGAATGAGGGTCTATAATTCCAGAGGATTGAGCAGGAGAGGCAGGAGGATCATGAAGGTTCCAGGAAGTCTGGCCTCCATGGTATGACCTGTCTCAAGCAAACAAAAGTTACTGGAGATACGGTAGACTCCTAGCCAGCTTTAATTCTGGAAATGATTAAACATCTATCTACGCTGTATACATGTGTTGCACACATGAAACTTGTTACTGCTGTGTATATTCTTTCTAAAGTATTTCCCCCCTAAAGCAAGAGATGCATGATACTAGCCCAGCCCTCCACGCAGCTGTAATATCTGTGAGAAGGCTCTGCAGACCAGGATGCGATCCAAAAGCAGGATGGCATTTATTTAATAAGAATAATCACCTACCGGGCTTTCTTTGGTCCTTGGCTAAGCAGCGTTTGTAGCATTTGGAGGCCTGGAGAGTTTGTAGTGATTTACGCTTCTCATACCTTGAAGTTCATGTTCGTTTGTTTTGTAAAAACTCCCCAGAGCACACAGCAGAGATAAAAGTAAAGAGAAAGCCGGGATCGAATTTTTATGTGTGCCTTGGAAGTCTGGGGAGAATGTGGGGACGGATGCTCCCTCCAGGAAAACGGAGACAGCTGTCAGAGTGGGAACCACAGCCCTGTTCCTGTCCTGAGGTCCGGGGTTTGATCTCCCAGACAGTCAGGTTTCATGCCGCATGTCTGTGGCTTTAGTGTGTGCTTGTGGGGCCACGCCAGAGTGTGATAGGAAAATTTAGAGGGAAAAGGAAGTCAGTCAATAAAGGCAGACTAGGCTGAGAGGATGTGGTGTCTGTAAGCCTGGACGAGAGAAGGGCATGTTCAGATGGTGCTCCCTGGGACAGTGCACACACTTAGTTGCCCCGGCAGGATAGGCAGCCATGCTCAGACTAGGGGCTGGCTCCTTCAGCTTCCTGGGAAATGATGATGTTACCTGCTCCACTGGCCTGGCTGGTGTACTCAGGACTCAGGAAGGCTGTGCGCCTCTGTGTAGAGAGAAGGCTGAAACAGCACAGCCCCCTCTGCATTTCTGAAGGCAATAAATTCTCATTTAAGCGGAAATATTGATCTCCTCTGTGAAATTGTAGTATCAAGGGGTTTTTGGTTCTGTTTTGCTTTTTCCCCCAATACCATTGAGTCGTTTTCCAGAATCTCACTTTAGATATATAGAGGTGAAATTGTTCCCATTCTCTCAGAAAACTGTAGTTCTGTCCTTTTCCCCAGCTCCCACATCTTCATTTTGACTGGAAGGAGAAACCATCCAGCAGTGGCCAGGAGTTCCAGCATAGAAAGTGCCTGCATTTAGTGTAAAAACATCGCGGAAGCTGCTCCTACATTGTGGCTTCTCTCTGATGGTTTTACTCCTAAAAAGATGGATTGCCATCTAGACCTGCTTCTGGCTGGATTCATTCCATGAGCTGAAAAAGAGGTAGTGGTGGTCAGGGTCTGGGCCAAGTGTTTCTGGAGTCGGGGTGTTGTATTCAAGGATGAAGTATAGGTGCACACAGAGTACACAGTATCAACAATATTCAAAGCAAAGTCCAGATCAGAAAGGATTATACCACCAAGACTGACAGCAGGCATGAGTGAAGGCACTCAAAGATCCATATTGTGGTGTGGGGCCTTTTTTTATAAGGGTCCAGAGAAGGAGTCCTTTGGTTGCTAAGGGGCATAGTATGGATGGGTCCCTATTTTGATTGACAGGTTGTTTTTAACTTTTCTCTGCTTCTCATATTCCTTCCTACAGCGCACCTGATTTAAACTGTATGTATACCCAATTAAACATAGTCATAAGGTGGTAAATAAGGAGTTGGTTCCATAAGTTTACTGAGCACATATAGTTTGGCTTAATGAGGGTACACCTGAAGCCAGTTCAGGCTGGATTGGCCTGCCTTCTCTCACATCCAGATATAAGGAGAGTATTACTGAATGGAATCTAAGTTTGATGGTTAAGAGGGGAGAAAACATTCTATTGTTCTTAGCGGAGTGTGCATTCAGCAACCTGTATATAGGTGGGGTCCTAGGTTTCTGAGTGTCCTGACAGGGTTGGGGGGATGTTTATACTTAAGGGTTTATGTATGAGGGTGTATGTATATGTTTATGTATATGTTTATGTATAAGGGTGAGGGCCTCAGACTGCCATAGGCTTTATGGGGATGTTTATGCTTAAGGGTTTATGTATATGTTTATGTATAAGAGTTTATGTATATGCTTATGTATATTTTTATGTATAAGGGTGAGGGTCTCAGACTGCCATAGGCTTTATTAGAAGGGGGTATGAACTTAGCTCAAACCAAGTGGAGTCCCAGGTTCCCTATGTCTCTGAGCTGTTCCCTATGTTTGCCTACTTAGTCTCAAGAAAATTCATCTCTATGTTCTTTGATTCTGTTCTGCTTTCTGCTGATGACTGAAATCGCATTCAACTTCTTTTTTACTGATGAGGTCTTAAGTGGCGTCCTTAACGGAACAGCCTGCTGCCCCACCCCCCACTTTCAGCGTGGTTCGTTACTAACTCTGAATGTGTGTTAAGGCTCTTCGAACCATCTCGGCGCTTATGAGTACTGATGAGAAGTGGTTACTTGAGCATGCTAAATGCACTGTCTGGGCCCTATAGCCCCCACTCTCCACTCTAGCTGCAAGACATGTCTAAAGGCTGGTGGGTGAGGTGTCACTGCTGATCAAACCATGTACGTGGCTGCCTTTGGTGGAAGACCTGATTGAGCTGCAGCCCTGCGCCAAGTCCTCCTGGTAATCAAAAGGAAGCAGGGGGTGGGATTTAAAGCTCTTGACTTTTACATGATGTGTGTGTGTGTGTGTGTGTGTGTGTGTGTGTTAAATCTTTTTGTTGTTTTGTTTTGATTTGATTTTTGAGTGGGTCTCACAGCCCATTTGCTGTGTTCCCCCTTCAGCCTCCCCACGTGCCAGCATGACAGGCATGTGCCATGGGTTTCAACTTCAAAATCTTAAACTCTTATGCATCCACACAAAATTAAATTTCCGGATTTACATCGCCATGAGGGAAGGACCAAATTACCACAGTGGACTTTCTGCCTAGACCTGATGCTACCTTTCCTTATACTCACAGGAAACTGTTCACTGTCTGCTGAGTGTGTATGGACACTGCCTTGCAAATGCCTCCCGAAGTGCAGCAGATGGCGTCGGCTTCTTAACAGGTGCAGGGACCAAGAGCCAGTATGAAAAGGAAGAAAGCAGTTTCGGTGATCAGAGCCAGGGTCTGCAGCCAGTCATCTCTCAGAGCTTGTGCCCCAGGCACACCTTACTCCCTCCAGTGTCATCCATTCCTATCTTAAAGTTGCAGAGAATCCCCTGGCCCCAAAGGAAACCCAGCCACATGGTACCACCCCTGCCTCCTGGTGCTGGCACCATAACTGGACAGATCTTCTCTCTAGAAGGTGACATTGCCATAACCATGATTGGTTTGAGCCACAATAGACCTGCCTGACAAGAGAAGGCTGCACCTGGGAACTGTATTCTTGCTTCCTGTTTGAACTTAGGAAGGTGCCATGGAGAAAGGAGAAGTAGGCCAAATGGGTACATCATTGCATAGCTGAGGCTAGCATAGCTGAGGCTAGCTTAAACGACAGAAATTTATCCTCTCACAGCTCTCAGATTAAGTGTCCAAGATGCAAGTATCACAGGGACTGGATTCTTCTGTGGCCACCATCTGCCTGGGTCCTCACCAGTGTGATTCTGTTCCTCCAGTAAGGATCCCTTAGAAGGGCAATGTGTGGAGTAGGAGCCACTGTAAAACCCACACTCATTTTTAATATTCAGTCACTTGTTTGAAGTCTTTCTCTCCCAGAGTAGTTAGTCATCTTGTGTCATGTGTGGGGTTAGGGTTTCACCGTGTGACCTCGGAGACAGGCTCAGTACATCCAGAGACACTGCGTCCACAGCCTCACTCCTGAAAACTGAAGAATCAGTGCTAGAGAAGCTGATTCGTATTCAGACCCTCGAGCTCAGCCTCCTGATCACATTTCAGCTCAAGTTGCTCATCTGTAAAATCAGAATAATGTTCTCTGTGCTCTCACCACTCCGAATCATTTTCAGGAAACTCAAATGTCTAGTGAACGTGCGAATAGCAGCGTGGCAGCTGTTCCTGGCTAATCCGCCCACAGTGACGTGCAGGTGGGGTGTGTGTTTCGAATACCTTTCTCTCTTTAGAGGGAACACCTACTGCATTCCTCTTAATGATGTGCTTGTGCATGTCCCAGACATGGTCACCTTGCCGCTGCTTCTTACGGTGTCCTGCTTCCCCAGGGCTCTTTGGAATGGCCTCTCGCTGGTTTAATACAAAAGAAACGCGGTTTTGGAGGACAGGAGTCCACAGTGAGATTGACCGCAGTACTGCTTCTCCAGGGATTCTGAGATAGGGTGGCTCCTCTTCCTCCTCCTCCTCTTCCTCCTCCCAACCTCCTGTGCTTTCAGCAGCCTCTGTCATTTCCCGCCTTGTTGGTCTCTGTGTCATTCCAAATGGCTTTCTCTGCCCTTCTCCCTACATGCCTGTGTGTCCCACATCTCTGTCTCCTTACCTTGTGAAAACACCAGTCAGTGGGTATAGGGCTCACCCAAGATCAAAGGGAATATCTGAAGCTACAGTGCCTCAATTCCATCTATAAAGACTCCGTTTCCAATCCAGGCTGTATTCATATGTCCCAGGAGCCTGGACTTGAGACATAACCAAGGGTCAAAATTCAATCCACTGTGCAGTGTCGTGCACTTTCCCAAGCCATTAACAATACCGAAAACAGTAAATGCTGCAGATTAGCCCATCGTGGGCCTGTGGAGCCGCTGATTAATCGCTGCCCTCCACTTGCTTCCTGAGCTTCTGACCTCTGCTGTCTCTGGAAGCAGGACCTGGCTCTCTGCATGTCCTGTAAGGGTTGCAGCAGTGACCCCAGACTGAGTCTCCAGAACCTCACCATTTCTTTCTTTGTCTTTTGTTCCAATAAAAATTTTCAATGTTGCATTTTTCCTCATATATATATATATATATATATATATATATATATATATATATATATATATGGGTTTATTAGATGAGAGATCCAGCTTTTCTGCTGTCTGACAAGGACAGCCTTGCTTTACTATGTTTCTCTTTCTGCTGAGAAATCCTTCTGGCTGTTGTATTTACTTGTGGGACCCGAATGGAGGCCTGCAGGCTGGTAGCAGTCCCAGCTGGTGAGCATAGCTCAAAGGGTTGGAGAAGATTTCATTAAGGGTCTGAGAGGTAGACAAGAAGAGGAACATAAAAGGAATTATTCTTGATAGGATTCTGGGAACTTGGGTGACCCTCCGACAAATGCAGCAACTAGACAGCTGATTCAGGACCGTCCCATGTCCGCATGCCCCAAAACCTCAGCAGCAAGTTCTAAGGCACAGGTTTGCTGTTTGTCTGTATACTGCCCATTCCTTGAGGAAGATATTCTCAGATTTGGGTGGACAGAAAGTGCTGGTAATATTTGGATTTGAAGCATTTGTGGTAGATTTTGATGTTATCTGCTCTAGGAACGGCAAATGAAGTTAGTGAACTGAACCCCCACTTAGTGACTTATTTTTTCGTTGACACATGGTTGCACTATGTATGTAGCCCTGAATGATCTGAACTCAATACATAGACCAGGTTGGCCTGGAACTCATAGAAGTCCTCCTGTCTCCATCCCTGCCCCTGCCCCTGCCCCTGCCCCTGCCCCTGCCCCTGCCCCTGCCCCTGCCTCTCTGGTGCTGGGATTAAATCTTGTAGCAGTGCAGCCAGCAACTTGGTACCTCCTTCAAACCAGGCTCTGTGATGCATGCTGGGACTGCATAAGGAAGTGTCCCCAAACTCAAGGTTTATAAGGAAGAGTATGTCTACTCATTGCCCACTGGTGAGTTCTTTTGAGTTTAAACACACGTGGAAGAGCCGTGGAAAGTGGCTTTGAAGGAGAGGAGGAAGTCTCTAGTCAAATCCACAAGTGCCTGGGGTGGCAGTAGACGCATAGATGGCCTTAGGTAAAAGCAAAGCTGGCAGCAAGCAAGAGGAAAATAGGAGTGTCCACGTCCATGTGCAGCAGGAGAGGAAGTACAAAATGACCCAACATGGAAAGTGCTAGAAAGACAAAGGATCCAGAGCCGCTGACTGTGGTGGGGATGCTGACCTGGCAGAGCCATGCCCCCTAGCTGGTGAGGGACGAGGATTAAAGGGAGCTTGAGGCTGACCCTGTTCCCCTTTGTTAAAAACAGACAAGCCACCCATCTGTTTTGTGCTCCTGGCCTGGAGTCATCTCTTCACCGTACCCTGCCCGCCCACAGCTTTCCTTCATTTGTCTTAGATGGTAATTGGGAAGAAAAACTGTCACATGGGGGCTCAGCAGTGGGGGAGCTTCTAGAAGGCAGAGCTCTCACTAAGGCTTCTGGCCTGTTTCCGTGTAACCCCTGTGCCCTCCCCTGTGGTGCTCATACTGCTTGCTGGATCAATCTCTCTCTCTCTCTCTCTCTCTCTCTCTCTCTCTCTCTCTCTCTCCCTCCCTCCTTCCCTCCCTCCCTCTCTCCCACCTTCCCTGTGTGTGTGTGTGTGTGTGTGTGTGTGTGTGTGTGAGAGAGAGAGAGAGAGAGAGAGAGAGAGAGAGAGAGAGATATTTCAGCTTTATTTCATTTTTCTTCTGCCCAGGAGTCAGGACAAGATGGGAAATAGGTCAGAGAAGTTCAGTGGGGTGAGGTAGAATATTGGGGTTCTTATTTATTCTCAGAATCAACTTTCTCAGAATATCCCCCCACAGCAGGTGGGTGGCCCCCACAGCTATGTGGGGTGCACCCTTGGGAAGGACAGTGTTCCCTCTGGTAAGAATGGTTCCCTGATGGTGAGAATGTCTACCTCTGGCTCCACACAGCACAGAGCCATGGTGGCCATTTGTTAATGGATGAGTCTCTAATGCTCTACTGGTTCCACCTGAAGCATTCTGGGAAGCTGAGTGCGCTCTCGTTACTGTCTCTCTTCCTTCCCGCCTTCTCAGTGGCATCTTAACGAGGCCTCCCTGGCTGGTGTCTCCCACCTTCTCTCCAGAGCAGACTCTTTTTACTCAGAAGCAGAATGGGATCTGGGGGGACAGCCTGTGTGGTAAAGTGTGGGCCTGTGAGGATGAGAAGGTGTGCAGTTCCCGGCAGCCATGTTGGCTCACCATTGCCATCCTTGCACTGGGGAGGTGGAGAGATTCAGATCTCTTGGGCCATCCTATCTAGTCTGCTAGCTCCAGGCCAGTGGCAGACAATGTCTCCAAAAGGTGGTGGCACGTGAAGAATGATACCCAGGATTGGCCAATGGCCTCCACAGTCATGTATGCTCACACACACCTGCAAACATGCACACGCATGGGTACACAGCCCACAGGCAGTCTCTCTGCCAGCAGCCAGCAGCGGGTTCTTCCTGACCATTCAAGGCTGTCTGCTTTGGCTAGTCCATTTCCTGTGCACACTTCCTGGTGTCCCCTCTCCCTATCATTCTCTCCTTCCTTTCTAGAATGCCTTCCCCAGGCTCAGGCTGGCAGAAAGCTTGCCTTTCAAACTCCCACTCAAATGGCTCCTTTACACAGACATGATAATGGGATCCGGGAGTGATTCTGAGCTCTTCCAGCTCTGACACATCCTGCTTTCAGAGGCTCTTCAGCTCACAGAACACACCTTGGATCGGAATAGCAGCCATTGTGCCTTGAGCACTTGTTCCATGTTGATGGCCGTGCTGCCATATTCTACAATGTGGGCCGCCAGTCACATGGAAAGGTGGACAAAGGCACCGGGCAGAGTGCCAAGCCCTCTGCTCAGATGATCCCACTCCTCATAGGAGGGTGGTGTTCCTTCCATTTTATAGATGAGGGAATTCAGGCTACAGGAAGCAATTCTCCTGCCCAAGGCCACATGGCCAGCACATGGTGGAGCTGGGCAGTAGGAACCCCAGGCCTGTTTCCATGACATTCTGTTCTGCTACCTCTCTGGGAGGTCAGGGGGGGGGGAGGGGACCCATATCTGATGGAATTCAGTTTCAGCTGCCCTCTGTTTCCAGTTAGCTTAGAATGTACAGTGGCGAAAATCACTAGTCCTCTTTGTTGGCATTTCCTGGCCAGTGTCTGGCTACAGTGAAAACTGGTGTTACAGGTGTGGAGCCAGGTAGGCTGGGTTTCCAAGTCAGAGCTTCTTGATTGCAGTGAGGGAAGGCTGGGTGGTACACAGTGGACGCCTGAGGGCTTCTTAGACTGGAACCCAATGCCTGTAGCTGGTGAGTTTTAGAAATTGACCCCAATGTATCTGTAGAAACTTTTGTGGCTACGCCCTACCCCCCTTTTCCCAAAGCCTGTTAAAACCTTTTCCTTGGAGAGGTGCAAACTGGGAGAACCAAGGCACCTCTGCAGGGAACTCAAATCACAAATTGTCCATCCCACCTTCAGCCCCTTTTTCTCAGCTAGGGAGTCCCAGGTGAGTCTGGCTTTGTACATGTTTCTGACAGCCAGGTATAACTTGAGTGGTATTCTCTGTGTGTCGTTCTGTGTTTCCACATTGCTGCTGTGTGTCTGAATGCCACCGATGCGTTACTCAAGGGAGGCGAAACACAGCCTCAGATAGGAGCTCCAGCCCGTGTTTCTCCAGTGAAAACAGCAGGGGCTGGAAAGGAGGCTACGTCTCTCAAACTCCTGTGCACCAAGACACTACTGGGGACCTCGAGGAGTTAGGAACAGCCCACAGGCCTGTGATGATCCCAGGATAGGGCAGAATCTGGCTTAGCTCCAAGTGAGTGCAAGGGGTACAAAGGGGCTTCTATGGGACATTTAGGTGGCGCTCTGTATGATGAACCCCCACCCCCGAGGCAGACCTTGATGAAGGAGACAATCCTTGCTTGTCTAAACTTTTTTAGTCATAGTGGATGAAGATGCATGTGTCTTACTTGGTCAACCTTTTGCAGGAGGCAAGTTAAACGCGCAGGGCCTATCTAGCATTAGCATGGAGAACTCCAGCTTGTATGCTATGTGATCAGTTGTCAGGGTCCTCTTAATGGTGTGTCATGGTCACATGCTCCAGGACAGGAACCTGATCTGGAGCTGGTTCAAACTCCTGCTGTTCTCAATTATGAATGGGGTTCTCTGCTACCTTACCAGTTCTTCTGTCTGGTGGCATAGTTCACTACCCTACATATATACACAGAAAATCTCCTGTTAGTCACACAACCAGATGGCGACAGTGACAGAAGGAACTGTAGAAGTTGTTGAGTTTAGCTCTCTCGTCTCACTTTACAGATAGGAAAAGCAGAAAGGGGAAGATATTTGGCCAAGATCAAATATCTCATTTAAGACAGGAATTGACCGTAAGTCATCTGAGGCCGGTGCCAATGCTTCGCCATCTCTCCAGTATTCTTTTATGAAAAAATTGGCCTTCTCCGTGTGCTGCTATACTTCCGGTCTGCAGGCTCCCCACACTCACATTCATCAGTGCAGTGTGCTTTGTGAATTTCCAGTTCTTATATCCAAGAGGGTTTCATCTAGATCTCTGTCTTTACTTACTCTCCCTTTCTTGGGCTCTCTGTGCTGAACTAACTGACCCTCTGGCAGCAGAATGATGTGCAGAAGAAAGTTAATCTGTGCACACTGGGGCTGGTGAGCCTTAGAATGCCTTCCTGTGAGGCTGGCCCTGCCTGGTGCCTGGAACCTGGGTTTGGGGACAGCTCCCAAAAGCTTTTTTTTTTTTTCTTTTTTTTCCCAAGACAGGGTTTCTCTGTGTAGCCCTGGCTGTCCTGGAACTCACTCTGTAGACCAGGTTGGCTTTTAACTCAGAAATCTGCCTGCCTCTGCCTCCTAAGTGCTGGGATTAAAGGCATGCGCCACCACTGACCAGCCTCCCAAAGGCTTTTTGTTTACATAAGTGATGCAGTTTGTGCTGAATACGTGCTTTCCTTTGGAGATCTGGAAAGTTGGCATGCATTGGATAGAGTGCCAGGGTGATCAGTAATAAAACCCTGCATGTGAAGCTGTGGGTGAGCTTCATTGGTACTCAGCCTTGCATGGTGGCATCAAATGTCACAGGTGATGGCGTTAAGTGGACCCATTGGCCCTGCTGGGAAAGGACTGTTGACAGCATGGCAGCTCACAGATATTATCCATGTACCGTTTGCTTGTTGCTAGTTCTGTACTCTCTTGCTGTAACATCATAGGTTTACAACTCTACTATAGGCTGCGTGCTGTGGGATACCTAGCAAAAAGTGGAAGGAGCTTCAATTGAGGATACAGTCACACAGACTTTTTATCATGAGGTGGGTGATTGGGCTTATGATAAAGACACTGGGATCCTGCTCACTCAAGTTGAGTCCTGACTGTACCATATATCCTATGTCTGAGGCAAACAGTCATGTTTTTGTTTTTTGTTTTTTTCCCAGAACTCAAGAGCTGCCAACATAGTAGATGTATGTGTATGATGAGCACAGTCTGTGTTATCAGTGCTGACCTGCACATCTGAGCACGGGGCCTCCTAGCATGGACTTAGCACACAGTCAATATTAGTTGAATTAACCCTCCCAGAGTGGATAAATGCCACCCAGCATTGCCTCAGGAAGTGCACCGTCCAAGAGGACCGCACGTTGTTGTGAAGTGAAATGGGTTAATTCTGTGAGTTTCCATCTGCAAGCCTGCGCCTGCAGCTAATAGAAATGGGACAGGGCCTTCCATTGAGCATTGTGGGCAACTCCCCTTCACCCCGACCTCTGCTGGTGGTCCTGCCTCAGATTTAAGCACGCCGCTTAGTTCTGTAGGATACCAAGGCTTGTCTGATTGCCTGGGGTTATTTCAAGATCCAGCTGTAATGTCGTAGTACATATAGACCCTGTTACTGGGTGCTTGATCTAATTAGCAATCCACTTTTGGAATGGCTAAGTGGAACATCCCTCTTTAGAACCCAGTGACTCATCCCCAAGCTCATCCCCAAACGCTCTGCTTTCCAGGTTTGCTCCCTGCACTCACTGACCTAAAGGGAGGGGAGTGAAACAGCTATGTATAAATTTGTTCTCCCCAGTGGTGGGCAGCGATTTTCCTTCCCACCTTGGGGTCTCTCTAGCTTACTTTGCTTGTTAGTGTTTCCCTTACAGAATAAATAGTGTTACAAACAGACGAGCCAGAGGTCAGCCAGGCATGCAAATGGCCTCTCCCACAGCCTGGGGAACTCCTTCTGAATCTCGTGTGTGTGTGTGTGTGTGTGTGTGTGTGTGTGTGTGTGTGTGTGTGTGTGTGTGTTACATTCATTTGACTATATTGTGTGTATGTTTACATACGCATATACATGTAGTGGAAGCCAAAGGTTAACACTGGATGCCTTTTTCTGTTGCTCTCCTCCTTACTTATTTAACATTTATTATATTTTAGAGTGTATGTTGCCATGGCAGTATGTGTTTATATGTGGGTGGATACATGTAAGGGCAGATATTCACCAAATCTGGAAGAGGATGTTGAATACCTTAAGCTAGAGTTAGAAGCAGTTGTGAGCTGCTCCATGTGGACGCTAGGAACCAAACTTTGGTCCTCAGCAAAGCACTGAGTGTTCTCAACCACTGAACATAGCCCCTGTCCCTCCACTTTCTTTTTTGAGACAAGGTCTTTACTGGACCTGGAGCTCATTGATTCAGAGAGCCAGTAAGCCCCAGAGAGCCTCCCCAGGGCTATGGACATGGGCTTTCACACCTGCTTTTTACACGGATGCGTGGGAGCCAAGCACATGTCCTCATGATTGTACAAAAAGCACTTTCCCAGCTGAGCCTTCTCCCTAGCCCCTCCTGGATCTTTACCCAGTGCTTGGAACTACTTGGTGACCCACCATTAGTGATCAAGAGGCAGCTAGACCCAACAGGTCACAGCCTGGGACTTCTTAGGCCCTGCTACTGTCTTTCACCCAACTGACTTCTCCAGAACCTTGCCCATGGTTACATGAATTTAGAAGACATTGTCCTACTCTTAGAAATCATAACAGAGATCCAGACAAGTCTGAAACAAACTTGTGTTCTGTGAATATAAATAAACAAGAATCATTTCCCCCATTCCCATGTGGCTTTTGCTCTACTGTGCAAAGTCATGCCACAGACTGCAGGCAGCTGTGTAACTTAGAGAATCTGCCCCAAGTCACCATTTAGTCCCTCTTGGTTCATTTTCTCTGTTATGTCGGAGCAACATCAATCAACAGGTGACCCCCAGGCTCCTGCTAGCTGGCTTCTGACCACAAGTCCTGCTTCAGGGGCACATTCCTATCTTCAGGCTCATCTCATCAACTTCTTTCTTTTTTTCCTTTGGTCCTTGTATTTTTCCATTCTCTGATGCTATAATAAAATACCTGAGGCTGGGTTCTTTATAATGAAAATGGTTTCGTTAGCTCAGAGTTTGGTTTTGAATTCCTCTCAGAAAAGGGTAAGGCTTTGATTTGACCCCAGACCCACAAACCTCCCAGGCTTGGCCGGGTTTATTTGCTGTCATGTGGTTTCTCATTGATCCGGAATTAATCGGTGGCTGACAGGCTTCCCAGAGTGGATTGCAGCTGTCTAGGAAATGTGCTGATTTAGAGAGATTTTCAGATGTTGTTAACAGCCCAAAGAGCATAGAGTCAATTGTCTTCTTCTCTCTGCTCATTCTTGGCACCCTGCACCTGTGATTCAGCCACTCCACTGTGTCCTTTTGATGCCATTCACTACTTATTTGGGGGCCTTTGAAGTTCTGTCCCAAAATGTCATCAAGAATTCTAAATTATTTTTCTTCCTCTTCTGTTTAAAGAATTGTCACTAAAGATTTTATTCTGAGACAGTCTGCTTCAGCAGCGATTATTTTGACTTATGCTTGTACTTGGTACTTCCGTAATTGCTGTATGGTTCCTCTCCAGTCTGGCTCCAGCTTCAGAACAGGTCGAACTCACATCTCCTCCTAGCTGTGTGACCTTGGATGAATTGCTTCCTATTTCTGAACCTCAGTTTCTCCCTCCACAAAAGCACCATCAATACCTTCCTTCCAGGTTGATGCTAAGAATTATAAGACAATTAAAACTCAAAAGCCCTTAGCACAGCCCCCAGCACAGATTCCTGTCACCTCAGGAGGTGGCAGAGAACTCTTGTTCACTGGGTGCCTGGCTCACAGAACTTGTGAGTTTACTCTGGGTCCTCCAGAGTCTGGGACTGTCTTTCCCCTGACTTTCAAATGCTGGCCTGCCTTAGTTACCAGAGCAGAGCCTAGAGGCCAATGGGGAAAACAGCTATGAGCTGAGTGTTCCCAGATGAAGTTTCCCACCTCTCCAGTCCCTTAGCCATTTCCTTGCTGTGTGTTACAGCAGTCATGCCCGGGTGTGCCCTTCCTGGTTTAAAGTGGAGTGTGGCGAGCCTCAAGTGCAGCCAGGGTCCCAAAGCTTTGCTTCAGTGAAGACCAAGGCCAGAGGGAGGGCACTGCAGTGGCCGAGAACTGCATTCCACTTTCAAAGCAGTTTGTATAGACAGTGCCACCTCACTCTGAAAGCCCGCCTTTGTTCATATAGCCAGCTCTGCCCAGCAAGACCCTGCGTTGGACCAGGCAGGTGTTGTGGCAGAACGTTCTTCAAGAGTCACTTGACATGATGGTCCTGGGCTGAAAGAAATTGGGTCCCAGAAGTCAGCAGCATCTTGGGCAGACCCACCTGTTCTGGTGTGCGTAATCAGAAATTTGTTTGCTTATAGTCTCTCCTGAGGTTGGATGTGGATAAGACTAGGAAAGCCAGTCCTGGGTTACTCTCTGATGCGGAGCGGTTTGGAAACGATTATGCCTTATCACAGCCGGAGGAAGATGACAGAAGAGGAAGGTCAACATTCATCATCCTCAGCACCATAAAAGTTTCAGAGATTTCTAGGATTTGATGGGTAACGTTTTCAAAATGCTACATAAATCATTCCATTTTTTTTTCCTTCTTGTCTTCTAAAAAACAAAACCAAGTTGCCTCTGAAGCCACTGGGGAGAATGTGTGTCACTCACAGCCTCCTTGGAGCCAGCTGAACTGTGGCAAATGTCTTCTTCCCCAGGAACACTGGGCTCTGTTGATGTTGTTGTTAGCACAGTTCTCCTCAGGGGCACCGAGTCACTGTGGGGGGAGGGTGGGAAAGAGCGAGGCCTGTGATTTTGAGCTGAGAATAGAAGCAGCAATTTTAGGCAATTTAAAAAATTCTATTAAGGGCAGTCTGTTGGTCTTCTGCAGAACGACAGGACCCCTTTCAAAAGCCTCCTGGTAACCCGCAAGGGGCTGATGGAGTCTGGACGTTTGGCTCCCTGCACCCCCAAAATCATCACATAGGACCCTTGCCTGCCCTCTGCTCCCCTCCATGTCTTTAAATGGAAACATTAATAATACTCCCCTGTTTAGGGCTTTGTATATTACAAATTGAGGAATGGCTTGTCCACATAAAGCCGGACTCCCGTGGGCTGTGGGACAAACTGTCTTGTCAGAAGAAATAAGAAAGAGGAGACCAACTGAGGAGTTTCCCACAATGCCGCCTGTGAACATTTCACTCCTGCTGATTTTTTAATGTTTCGTTTTATTTAGTTGTTAGGTTTCAAAGTCTTAGATGAGCCAGGGGCTTTTGGCCAGGAGAGCAGATGACAGTGGTTGAGGCCAGGGAACTCTTTCTCAGGGTGCTACCTGGGAGCAGATGAGAGAGAGGGGAGCAGATGAGAGAGAGGCAGGGCTACAAAAAGAGCCATGCACTGGAGTCTCCTGACCCTTTCATGTCCGGCACTGTGAGCCTACCCGTTCTAAAGGCAGCATCCTGAAAACCATTGTGAGCACTGCATGCCTCCTGGGCAGGACACAGAGGTCTGCCCTCTGAAGGGAAAGTCCTCGTGCCCTCCCTTCTGACCTGGGTGGTGTCTGGTGGGTTCTCCACTCTGGGAGCTGTCTAGGTGATGGGGAACCTGACTTCTTTAGGCTGTGTACTCTAGGTGCTGGAGTGGAAGGTCCTGCAGTGTGCAGCAAGGGAGGGGGCAGGCTGGGAGAAGGGGGAGGGAGAATGGGGGGAGGGCGGAGGAGAAGGTCTCCTGTGATTCCAAAGTTTTCAAGCCATTTTGACCCCAGCCCAGAAGGAGTGTTTTTTAAATCACAGCCAATTACCCCTCATCTTCCTCACCTATGCCAATTGAAAACATGGAAGGAAAAAAAAAGAAAGAAGAAACAAAGAATTGCTTGGCTATGTTTGTGCTTGTTGTAATTCTGTAAACAGCGCAGTCTAACTTCAGAGCACTGTACTAGGTATTGTAGGTACGCTCGAGATGATGCATGCAGACAATACACAGGAGGATATGCAACCATTGGGTGCAGATACCTTCTGGGTAATGTCCCTGAGATCTTGGTATAACCTATGTCCTGCATCTAATCGATGAGGAGGAGGGATAACGGCGGAGAGGGTAATGTGCTCCACACACAGAGTACTGGCGTCTTTAGATTACTCATATCTCTTCATTTTCAGCTGGCCCTGAGACACCATGGTAGTTCCTCATCTTATGTTTGACAGAGACCTGTTATTCCAAACACTATGGTATTCTCCAAGGAACATCTCAGCGAGACTAGTGTCACTGCTCCAGGCTGATTCTCCTGTTTGCTTGGGTGGGTTGTTTCTTCCGGGTAGAACATCCATGTTCTAAATATCCAGGAGTCTGTGTTCAGGTCTCTCTTTGGTACAGCTTTTTCAATGGAACTGCCCCTCATTTCTGTCTTTGTTAAAACTGCAACCTATTTCCTGCCTTACCCCAACTCACTCTTCATGTTGGAGGCATGTGTCATAATTCTGGGATATTCTGGTTGTTGTGATGTGTGTGTGTGTGTGTGTGTGTGTGTGTGTGTGTATACCTCAGGAGCCAGCTATCTTGGTTTTTGAGACAAGGTCTCTCATAGGCTAAGCTGGCTGGCTAGGCAGCAAGCCCCTGTCTCAGCACTGGGTGACATGCTGCCATCACACTCGGGTTTTTAACATGGATGCAGGGGATTGCTTGGTTTTGTCACTTAACTGTTTACTTACAAACACTGTAGTCTATTATTAGCCTGTGATGTAAGGCCCAGCCTGTAAGGTCACGAGGGCATAGCTTTTGTTCTGAATATGGATATTTTCCCTGTCATCCAGCGTGGCTGCTGCAGATGCCTGCTCAGTGGGAGTGCTTTGGAATGAGTGACTGGAAGAAAGCCTTTCTTGCTGTGGTTTTCTTGAATTGAAAAAAATTAAAGGAAAGGTAGAAGCCTTGCTTAGACTAGAAATGAGGAGGTTGAGGAGGCGTGGAGTTAGAGATGGCGTGGGTAGTGTGGTGACAGTCCCAAGGAAAAAGACAGTCCATCCACATGACAGCAGGCCAGACATGATCCTGTCTCATCCCTCTGTCCCAAGCCTGAGTCTGCCCACAGATGCCCAGTGCTGGCCCTCTGCAGCTCTCAACAGTGCCTTACCCCACAAAAGGCGCCATCCCAGACCCTGATCCTTACCCAGAGCTGATAAGACAGTAGCAGAAAATTTCTAAATCTCCACTGGCTGTGCATGAGGCAGATAAGCAGTGCTCTGACAGCAATGAAAGCAGCCCCTCCCCCACCCCCACCCCCACCCCCGCCCCTGCATTGAGCCCAAAACACAGAATAAACTGAGCCTGTGCTTGCGTGGGCATTCCAGGAACGTAAAAATGCTGGAATTCCAGCAGGCCATTTGTGGGCAGTACTGCAAGCCGCCAACTGTTCTTGGACTTTTCTGTGATCCTCACAGGCCAGCCTTGAGGGCCTTTGCCACTGAAACCAGAAGATCGAAGCTCCCAGAAAGCCAGTGTGATGTCCCAGCCAGTGTAGATAAGGCCCAAGAGACTCCAGCTTCCCATTTAGCATGGCAGTTGAGCCAGGCCCTCCCTGAAAAATTTAATTATTCCACACAGCAATGCTTGCTCTCTCCCCTTAGTCCATGTTAGCCTTGCTGCAGCAGCGACAAAAAAAAGTAATTCTTTCTCAGAGGTCATTTTTTTTCCTTCTAAATGGTTTTATTAGCTCCTTGTTCAAGCTAGGAACTTGCCTGTCAGAGGAAAGGGTCTTTGATGGGCCTGGGAGATGGCTCCGAAGGCAAAGCGCTTGTTGTGCAAGCGTGAGGACCTGATTTTGAATCCCCAGCAACCATGGGAAAGACACCAGGCATGACTTCTGCACTCCAGCACAGGGGGAGGAGAGATAGGGGTATCCCCTGAACCTGGCACTAACCAGCCTTGCCAAAACAGTGAGATCCTGCCTCAAAAATTAATAAGGTGGGCAGCAATAAAGACACCCAACGCACCCTCACAAAGGTCATCTACAGAGAGTGGAGTCAGGGACTCTGAATAAAGTAATGGTGATTGCCTTTGTAGCCCTAGCTTACCTCCTGTGTTGGTTGGGAGGATTAGAATTGAAAGTACATTAGTGATCTTTAAATGCCATGCAATTATGTACTAGGAACCTAAGCTGGGAGTCAGATCTTGGGCCTCTAGAATGCCATCCGTCTCTGATTTCTTCCTCTACCAGGAGAGAGGAGAAAACTATTTGGCATTTTTCTTTGTTTTTTCGAGACAGGGTTTCTCTGTGTAGCTCTGACTGTCCTGGAACTCACTTTGTAGACCAGGCTGGTGGCATATTTTAAGAGCTGTTTGAGTATGATATACTGGGCATGCTCTCCCCAAGATTCCTGTGAAGCAAAGGATAGTTGAATGGATGGATGGATGGATGGATAGATGACAAATGATGATACATTAATATATTAGAGGGATGTATGTATGTATGTATGTATGTATGTATGTATGTATGTATGCATGCATGCATGCATGCATGCAGTTTGACAGTTCCAAGGAACAACTCCATTTCCATGTCAGGACTTAACCAGCTCCCCTAGTTGAAGAGGTAAGATGGATACCATAGAAGAGGTGTCCATCCTGGGCTTCACACCAGGGAAATTTTGTTTTGCCAGTAAGTATAGTCACTGTGGCAACACATGACCTAACTAGAGTAACTGGGGTAAGTGTTAGTTATCTGAGGACACAAGCTTTCAACCAGCTTTGTATAGCCCACTATATGTAATGCATCATAGGTACTCATTAAATGTTTAAATGAATGAAATGTGTCAGTTAACATAAGACTCTCTGGAAATACATTAACATCTATCAAGAGTTAGGCAGTCTACAGATTTTGAAATATCCAAAAATAATCACCCCTGGAGAGATCTCCGTAAATCAGCAATGAAAGAGCTAAGAGAAAACTATAAATCATTCCATTACTGTTTCATATGTTTCCAAGTAAGTGATTTTGGAAGCGTGAGTGGTGTATAAGCTGTATTTAGCCTTGGTGTGCTAAGCAAATTTGAGCCAAATATAAATCCTGGCGTGGTATTTTTAATCCCCATGGGGAGGGACAGGGTGCTGGAGGAAAGTTGAAAGAGCATCTGAGCTATTTGGGTAAGTTTAATCTACATTTTTAGAAAGATGCAGTTTGAAGAATTAGACTATCAATCACCCCCACTGGCGGGATTCTTCATCTAAGGAGAAGTGACAGCAGCTCCAGCGTTCCTCGAGTCTCTTCAGATCACATTATTAATATGGGTTTTGTCGCTTTGTGAGCCATGTGTGCGCTTTCTTGGCGTGCCTCCCTGTCCTTCGCCCCCTTATTTACAGCTTGCAGTAGACTTGTTGAGTGTGAAGCAAGAACCCAGACAGAATGTTAATGCAGACAAATGACATGTGAGCCGGTGACATCTTGGGGCTTGGGTGCACATCACTGAGGGAGAGCCAGTCAGCTGTGGCCATGCTCCGGCATTAGCTTTGATTTGCTCCCCATTGCATGAAGAATGAAGTCTCAGCTGTGAGCATCTCAGACAGGAGCTGATGATGGCCCTTAAATCTATCCTTCCCCAACGGAGACTGACTTAATTAGCCAGGGCGCTGAGCTTAACTAATGGCAGGGCCGGATGAATGCTTGATTTGCAATGGAAATTCAGGTTGACATGGAGTCTTGGTGCTAAGAATGCATTGGTGAGTTTTGCAGCAGTTCCCCAGCCCAGCCCCCGCTCACAAGTCTTCCTTTCTGGAATATTTCAAATTCGGAGACAGCCTGTCCTTAGAACTGGATGCTATCCACCGGCCTCAGCGGTTGTGATATTGATGCTATCCACCGGCCTCAGCGGTTGTGATATTTAGCAGGACAGATATAGACAGACTTGAGAGGCCAAACAGCTTCTTCCTCCTCAGACAGATGAAACAAAGACCAGCTCACTGCCTGGCCTTTGTGTGTCTGCAAGAGTGTCTGGTATCAGAGGGAAACTCCAGGAGCTAAATCCAGGGGCAGAAAAAGCAGTGGGAATGCTTTAGGCAAGAAGCCAGGGATCTGGGATCAGGAACAGAATGATGGAAGTCTCAAGATAAGCAGTTTTGGTTGGATGCCAGCATGGGCAGTTGCCTCCTTTAATGTCTGGATAAGAACTTGCTTGTAATTGGTAGATGGATTGCGTGGATGGAAATGAAGCATGAAAAGAATCTCTTCCCTTCCCTCAATTAAACATCCCCCTTCTTTGTCATTCCGACTGCTCAGCTGACCCAGCCTCCTGATCGCCAGCACAGGCGCAGCTCATATCCCTGCAGGGTTGGAATTAGTGTCTGGGATCCGTATCAAAGTGCTTGCCCTGACTTCCCTACCCATGATGTGTGGCAGGGTAAGTAACTCACACAGCGTGGATAAGTGGGTTTGGGGAGATGCAGATCCCAGATACTAAATTGCAGGTGGGCGCCTTTTAAGTCTCATTTCCGTCCAGTTTCTTTCTTTCCTATCCATGTACTAATGTGCCCACTTGATCACTTCCTCCTCGCATAGTGATGGTGGCTTCCTAAAGAGTGGTGTGTGTGTACGGGGATGGTGATTGGGCTTCAAGTAGGGTTTTTTCCCTTTAAAAAAGAAGATAAAGAAGAGGAAGTTCAGCAAGCAATAGCGCTTGCTCTGCAGCCTGCCAACTTCAGCTCAACCCCAGGATCGCATAAGGAAGAAGGAGACACCCGAATCCACAGCATTTGTACAGAAATGCTTAATATGTGGTGGCTGGATTGACAAGGGATGGTGTTTGCAGTATAAATCAGTATGTATATATTAAGGTGACCGACGGCTAAGAGGGGAAGGCTTAGAGAACTGGACGAGACTTGTGGACTCCACACAACAGTAATTGCTGTTTGTTGGGTCAGCAGTGGCTGCTCACCTCGGTGCCCTTGCCCTGGTCTCGCTTCACTGGCTTACAGAAATAGACAACAAGAGCTTCTGGGAGAAGAGAGACATCAGTGATTGTACTGGATTAAGACATTGCTTCTGCCACTACCCCTAGTGAGAATTTGGGTTAAGAGTTGACATTGTGACTGAGTCTGGATATCAGCAACTATTGATCTTGGAGCTTCCCAGCTCAGCTTTCAAAAAAGATTAAAATTATGAAGATACCCTACATGGACACATAGGCCTTAGGGCAACTGCCCATCAGTAGTGTCTTCCTCCTCTTCCTTTCCCCCCCTCCTCCTCTTCCTCCTCTTCCTTTTCCTCTCTCTCCTCCTCTTTCTCCTCTTCCTCTTCCTCCCTCCTTTCCCCTCCCCCTCCCCCTTCCCCTCCTCTTCTTCCTGCTGCTGTAACATGGTTAGGCCCACTCAAGAGTCACTTTATTTAAACTTGAACGAGCCGGCCACTTGGAGAGCAAGCACATCCATAAAATCATTGCTCAGATGAAATGGTTCCCCTGTCCCTGCACCTTACATCTGTCCTTAAATTGCTCCTCATTTCCAGAAACAGATGGCCTGCTTCAAAAATTTTTGCTTGAATGGAAAAAACAATCTAGAGATGATAGATTTCAAGTGCACTGACTTGTCGGGGAAACGAGATGCTGCTGTTGGGGCTGACCACCGGTGAGGAGTAGTGTCCAGTCTGATCCCTAACTCTCCATGCACCTGTTCTCTGCACCATACAGCAGATTCCTTCCTAGTTCTGCAAGAGAAGTGACTGTGCGAGACTCTTCCTAGAATCGAGTGGTTAAAAGCTGACGGGCTGACTCCTTTAATTTCTTTTTTTGTTTGTTTGTTTCTTTTGTTTTTCGAGACAGGGTTTCTCTGTATAGCCCTGGCTATCCTGGAACTCACTCTGTAGACCAGGCTGGCCTCAAACTCAGAAATCCACCTGCCTCTGCCTCCCGAGTGCTGGGATTAAAGGTGTGCGCCACCACACCCGGCTCCTTTAATTTCTTAAGCAAAGCATTTAGAACAGAGCTAGGTGCTTTGTAAGGAAGCAGCCAGGTTTCCCAACGTCCCAGATCTGGATGTAATGTTAGAAAATTCAGTGTTACAAATGTGCTTCACCTGGAATTAGCCAGGGTTCAATTTTTATTGTTTGTGGAAAAGGACATCTTTTAAAAATCTTGTGCAACTGATTTGCTTTTCAGAAACACAATAAAGTCTTGCTTCCATTATGGAAGTAAATACTCTGATTACAGGACGTTTCAAGAATATAGAAGGGAGAAAATAAACCCGTGTTTCCTGCTTGCAGAAATAAGCATTACAGCAATTGGCGTTCTGCCTTCCACCTTTACTCTGTGCTAAGGTAATGGAGTCTCTCGGTCCTTCCAATTAGGATAGTCATTGCTTCATATCCTATTTTCTCCCTCTTCAGTAAATATCTCCATTCCGAAAACTCGTGCTTGGTGTCCTTAATGGCTATGTGATGTTCTTTCAGATGGGTCCACCTTATTTTCATTTATTCACATGACTGCTAGTGGTGCTTGGGTTTTGCCAATGAGCTGTTATTCACATATTCATAGCAATCTCTCTTCATATATATTTATTTGGTGTGCCTGTGTGTGGATGGGTGCAGAAGTGTGTGGTTCACAATGGTGCCTCAGTTTCTTTCCGCCATGCTGAGGCAGGATCTCTGACTTGAATCTAGAGGTCTCTGATTCAGCTAATCTTGCTGTCCAGCTTGTTCTGGGAATGCCCAGTCTCTGCCTCCCACTACATGCAGGCTGCCACAGTCACCTGGCATGTACGTGGGTGCTGCACACATCCCCAGCAAGTGGTTTACCCACTTGAGCTGCCTTGCTAGCCCCCATAACAAGCTTTTTAAAATTTCCTATTCTGAATTACTTCTTTAGGTCAGTTGTTCCTAGAGTTTATATCAGCCCCAAACACACTTAAGGCCTCATTGCATTTTTATTACTAAACTGAACTAGAAATGTTTACACCCACTACAAGCAATTGAATAGACTGCTTCACCTCTTTTATATCGTGTCTTTGCCAACATAGGGTGTTACTGCTTAAAATACCCTTCCCACATTGCAAGGTCAGACATGGTATCTGTTTTTAACACTCGATGCTTCCCTCTGAGGTTGACTGCAGTTTAATTCATTAGGACGCTGCTGCTCTTCACAGAACTTAGAGCAGAGTGCTCCTGAAGCAGGAAGTTCTTGGTTTATATCTTTATAACACACACATATGCAACATATTGTTACTTTTCTTTTTGTTTGGACCCAATACCTGACAGAAGCAACTTAGGGAGTCAGGAATTGATTTTGGTAACAGTCATCATGACCAGGAATAATGGGGGAAGGCAGGAGAGAGGTGACCACACTCTAACAAAGTCAGGAAGCCGAGAGAGATGGCTGCTGGCTCTCAGCTCACTTCCTCCTTTTTATTCAGTCTGGGACCCCAGCCATGGTGCCCCCATACCTGGGGTGGGTCTTCCCTCCTGTTTCCTGTCTGGAAGCACACCCAGAGACACACCTAAATTCTAAACCACTCCCATTGATAAAGATGTTGACAGTCATGATCAACATCACCTCAACTAAAGGGGCCAGAGAGCTAATTAATGATCCGAGAAGTCTGGCGAGTGAGATGGTTTCTCCATCTTCCGGGAAGAAATAATAATTGTCTCTGTTTTGTTTTGTTTTGTTTTTCTAACTTCTGACTTAGCAGCCATTGGACACCTCCTGTTTGTGGTCCTCAAAGTGTGTTTTCCTCGCTCCCCCTTCCTCCCTTTCTTCTCCTCTCCTTTCTCCCCATCTCCTCTTCCCCTGCTCCCTCTCTGCATCCTGCAACAGCTCAGGTGAAGGCCTGACAGCAGGAAATTAACTGGCTAATCCACATGCGGCGCCCCTGGGTCCTGCCCCTTTCTCTGCTGAACATGATTTATGGTTGTTTGGCAGAGGGTCAAAATCTGATTCTGCCAAGTGGAATAGAGGGGGAAATATTTGATTTCTTTGACACCGTTCATTAAAAATTCATACGTATGGATCTGAAAAGGAACCATTTCTTCATGTCAACATGAGTTACAGGGAGAGCCTTGAGCAAGACCTGGCCACTCGAGTGCCACACTGTCACCCAGCAGTGACATCAGCACTGCAGTACCTTTGATGAGACAAGATTGAGGAAAGCCATCTAGACTCCAGACAGTGCTGATTAAATTTTTCTGTCCCTGGGGATTTTCCTTGTACCCAGAAGCCAGTTGATTAGAACCCACTTTATTCTGTTGTCAGATCCATATGCTGTCTCCACTACTGGTACGATGCATGTCAATTGACTAGTAAGCTACAACTTATGCTGAACACTCCCACTCTCTCTACTTGTCTTCTTAATTTGTTCTTCCTTGACCTGTTCCTTTCAAGTCATCCGATTTTCACAGTGTCTGGACTCCAGGCCTTTCATTATAAACACCATCACTTCTTGGAAACATGATTATCCAGCCCAGTGCTTCGCAAACTGTAATGCATACATAAATTGTCTGGATCTGTTAAAACGAAGGTTCTGATTCAGCAAGTCCAGGAGGGCTTTGGAGAGGCTGGGTCTCTGCCAGACTCCCAGGAGACACCCCTGTACGATCTAGGCAACAGGCTTTGAAGATCGAGACTCTGGCATTTACCATGTCTGTGCTGGTCTGAAAGCCATGCCCACCTAGGATCTGTGAATATCATGTGACCTTGTTTGTGAATCTTTGCAGATGTAGAGAAGTTGAGCATATAGTCAGTCATCCAAGGAACCAGCAGTAAGAGATGTATTCATTCATTCATTCATTCATTCACATCATGAAATTGACTCATACTAGGTCCAAATCTTCGATACATGCCAAGAGGCCTGAAACTCAAGGACTAATGCTGCTGTCAATCATGAGTCAAAAAGCAGGATTACTTTTTCATGCAAGAGCCTAGGTCACTTCTTCACACGCCTGTAACTGAGTAAGAGACCCAGCCACATCATCTGCCTCATCCAGGTCAGATATTGCTCAGGTTGAACGGAACCCCTCCACAGCACCAACTGGACTGACAGTTTTCACTAAAAGAGGAGCACCACAGAAAATTAACCTCCCCAGTAAGATCATGGTATGTTCAGGTGGGCCCTAACTCCAACATGACTAATAAGCAGATTTTAAAAATGTGGCTAGAAAGACCAAGACACTGAGGACACACGAGGACAGTGACACACACGAGGACAGTGACACACACGAGGACAGTGACACGCACGAGGACAGTGACACACATGAAAGGCAAGGTTTTGCTGGCAGCCACCAGAAAGAAGTAGGGAGAGGCAGAGAAAGATGGAACCTGGACTCTTGGCTTTGAGAGCTGTGAAAAAATAGCTACATGTTTAAGCTACATTCTACTGTTTGTGGAGCTTACTGTGTGTGTGTGTGTGTGTGTGTGTGTGTGTGTGTGTGTGTGTACAGGCATAAATGTGTATGCATATGTGTATACAGGTGTGTGCGTATGGATGCTGGACAACAATCTCAGGTATCATTGCGCAGGTACTGGTTTGGGAGATGGGGAGTCCCTCACTGGGCTGTGGCTCCCTGATTTAGCTTGGCTGTGTGACTGGAGGTCCTCCTTTCTCTGCCTCTCTGGTGCTGGGAAGCGTGCCTCACCATGCCAGGCCATTTTACACGGGTTCTGGCATTCGAATCCCAGTCCCTGTGCCTGCACAGAAAGCACGTTACTGCCTAAGCTATCTCCCCAGCCCACGTGTGCTTCTTTGTCACAGCAAAGAAACTAACAGAGCACTCTAACTAGTTAGTAGGCACCGAAGAGACATAAGGTCATCCCTCTAAAGCCACCAAGCTTGACTTTCCTTGGGTCTGCTACCTTGAAGGATGGGCCCAGACTCTGGGAAGTCACTAGTCCAGATGTGTCACTGTTAAACAGCACCTCTGAGCTACTGTGGCTGCAAATGAATCGGTCACTCCCCTGCTCCTTTTCCCTGCACTCTCATGTTAGCCTGGGAGGGCACATCTGTCTCCTTTCCTGTCATCTCTCGCTTTGCCTTCAGGTTTCAGGGCAAGTCTAGTGACAGATGAGGAGGAGTTAAATTTGCTGTTCTTTGAACAAACTACACTAATTAAAATGTGCCCCACTGGGAGTGTCATTTGCTATAAGTAATGCATATTTCATTAACATTTGCTTTAAAAACCAACACGATCATAAAGTTGCGATTGCTCTAGCCTAAGTGCTGGCCGGATTTAATATGCATGCTATATGCTGCCGGCCTAGCGAGGAACTTGAGCAGGCAATTTTTGGTGCCCGGCTGATGCGTGTTTTTCGCAGGGGCGAATCAATACCGGGTGAGGGTTAGACTAACAACATGGGCTGTCAAGAACAGGAGAAATAATTAAAGTTATGATATTAGCAAAGCAACGTGATTGTAGGGGGAGTGAATAGATGATTTTATTCTGTTCCTCCCCACCTCCTGCTGCCTCAGGCATATTTGTTGGCATTTTCAGAAGGAGGTAGAATTGGGAGGTGTGTTTCTGCTAAGGAATGTTTAAGTAAATGTCAGTTGTGATCAATGGAGTCTCCACCAGGAAAGCAACGCTGAAAATGTCACTCATTTTGCTTTTCAGTAACAGTTATAAGTTAGGGGGAGTAGGGTGCACACGTATACATGCACCTGAAACCCGTGACATCAGCCTTAGTCACAAACACCAACCCAAATGGCTGCTGAGGAGACAAAAGAACCTTGCAGAAGCTGAGCCTTTCTTAAGAGGCAAGTCAAGAGGAGATCAAACTGCCCGTAACTGCAGGAGTCCTCAAATTAAAGTGACTCTCCCAAGCCTCTGGGGCTGGGTTTCAGACTGTGCCTCAGCCCTGTGTTCTTTTGAGGACACTTGAGAACGAATTCTGACATCTGGGTTGAAGTGCAGTTGCAAAGAGGAACACAGTTGCATAGGGTCCAGTGTGCACATGAAATGCCCTCCACAAACTTACATCAGGATTTGTAAGAGGAGATTGGATCATACAGGCCTTAACCCACTCAGGCATTCCCAGCTCATCCTTTAGAGGACAGTGGATCTCAACCTTCCTAAGACAGCGACACTCATGTTGTGGTGACCCTCAACCATAAAATTATTGCTACTTGATGATATAATTTTGCTGCTGTTATAAATTACAATATAAACATATGATATGCACGATATCTGATATGCAGCCCACGGGTTGAGATCCATTGCTTTAGGAGGTGGTGTCCTCAGTGAAGGGAATAAGTCACTGGGCGTGTCTTTATCCCTGACACCATCCTGTTTCTTTCTGCTTCTTGGCTGCCTTGAGCTGAATGGTACTGCAGGCTTTTCACACTGGTCTTTCAACTCACCGAGCCCCAGAAACAACAGAGCTGACTGACCAGAGACCAAAACCAGGATCCACATTAACACTTCGCTCCTTTAAATTGACTTTCTCAGATACTTTGACATGGAATTCTTACTCTTTGGTACCATTTACTCGGTAGATGCTTACTGAGTGTCTGCTTCATGATAGACAGTTCTAAAGACACACAGAAGTGAATAAGGTGGATAGGAATCTCCATCTTCAATGAATTTACTGTCTAGACTGGTAATATGTGGAGAAGAGGGAGTGTGGGATTAGGGGTGCATTCTGTGGAGTCAAAAACAGTGGGAAAAGGAAATAGTGTGAGGTATAGACAGATAGATAAATAGATAGATGGATAGATAGATAGATAGATAGATAGATAGATAGTTAGTAAGATGCATAGATAGATAGATAGATAGATAGATAGATAGATAGATAGATAGATAGATAGATAGATAGTTAGTAAGATGCATAGATAGATAGATAGATAGATAGATAGATAGATACATACATACATACATACATACATACATACATACATACATAGACAGGCAGGCAGGAGGTGGGAGCCTGCTGGCCAGAAGGAATCTTGGCTTTGGTTCCGGATGAGGTGAGATGAGATGAGATGAATCCAGCAGAACTGTGATGTGATCTTGGGTTATGGCAGGTGCTCCTGCTGCTGGACTGGGATATAACAGTGGAAGATTCAGTGGATGGAGGGACCGCTCTTAAAGGAATCTAAGAGCGATACCCTGGGCAGGGTGGGAAGATGTGATGAGAAGTGGCTGTCAGTGAGGATTGCTTGTGGAATTGATGAGAAGTGTCAGGGGTGATGGTTTCTGGACTGAAAAAAAAAGGAAGAGTAGAGCTCATAAGAGACGGGAACGATGCATTGCCAAAGGAAGGGTTGGTAACTCAGCCTGGATGTGTTGTCTCTTGAAATGCCGCAAGGCCTTGGAGAGCTGATCTCCAGGACAGATTGACAACACTCACTCCTATTCGTAGTTCATCATTAGCTCTTTTTAGGGAGGTCAAGAGCCCTCTGGTACCAATGATTTGGGGTTGCTGTCTGAGCTGGGTGTTTTCAGGTTCATGGAATTTTATTCAGGAGTGAAGTAAAAGGTCACACAGATTGTAGGGTAGCCAAGAAACTTTGCTTAAAGCAGAGTAAGAGAAGAGATGGGACTGCGCTGTAGGAGAGCAGCAGACCCGTGAGTGGAGACAGTCAAGTTCCTGTTCTGGTGTGGGGAGGGGACAGCTTTCTCTTACGAGATTGGAAGGACAGAAGAATTTCTTTACTAAGGGACATAGTTTACTAAGTTGGCTCTTTGTTTTGATTGACAGATTAGATCATTTAATCACTTTTCTATTGTGTATATCCTTTTCCATAATGTATCTGATTTTAATCTTGTGCTACCCAATTATGCACAGGCATAAGATGGTGAATATAGGATTTTGCCTAAAAGTTCCTTTGAGGACACAATTTTACCTTATTGCATATGGCAATGCACAGCCACTTCTGGCCAGTTCATCCTCTCCCCCTACCCGGTACCTGGACACGACTAGGAATGTATCTGAATGGAGGCTGGGTAAGTTTGATACGCCTCAGGGCAAGGAAAGCAGTTTCCACTTTTCAGAAAGGAGATTGTGTGGGCAGCCAGATGTAGCAGGTGGGGCCGTGGTTGGTAGGCACAATGTTTGCAGAGGGGTGTGTGCAGCCTGATGCAGGTGGGTGCCCACAGTTGCTAGGCACACTGTTTGGAAATGTTATGTGTGCATACTACATAATAGTGAAAGTTCTAGGCAGCCAAGTACATCATTAGAAGATGAGGTAATTCATGACCCAATCCATGCAGAGCCCCCAATTGCTAAGCTATTCCCTGTGCTTGCCTAAGTCACCTCCAGCCTAAACTTTCCAATAAAATATATTTGCTTCTGGTGTCTCTTAAAATTCTATGGTCAGTTTATTTTCAAAATAACTAGTTTTTTAAACTATTAAAGTAATAAATACCCAAGATGAAAAATATCCTGAGAGTTCTAGGACCAAGGAGAATAAAGAAGTCTTCTTGCCTTCCTGCTCTGCTGGGGTTATCAGTGCTAAAATAGGGTTAGGGGTTTTCTCAGCCACCAGTTTTTCATGTGTAATGTGTTGTGCTGGGCTTGGTATTATGAAGTGCTGGATAAGCATCGCCTCACGGTAATCGGCTTACGGACCTCTGAGATATAGGTAACCTATTTCTCCACAGTTTTCAGATGAGTAAATGAAATGAAGGGAAACGTCCCTGCAGGCCCGAGCTGGAGAGGGCACACACTCAACACACTCACGTCAACACACTCACGAGACGTGGGGCTCCACTGTCTGAGGAGCCAGTACCCTAGGCTTCCTGACGAAATCTTAGGAACATTCTGGCATCTTCTTTGCAAGCTGTTTTCTGAAGAGCTACCTACGTTAAATAAAAATGGACTAATTAAATGTGGCCTCTTCGAATAGACTGCCATATTTTTAATTATAGCTTTCTCTCTGGAGAAGGTAGCTGAGTATTGTTTTGGAAAGTTGCTCAATTATTAATGGTTGGATAACACACGGAAAATGTAAAGTGTCATTAAATTGATAATAAGAATGCCTTGTGAGGGTGGGTACCAATTGTAAGACACACACACACACACACACACACACACACACACACACACACACACTATAGAGTATGTTCACATGTCCTTATTTAAGACAGTGCCCTAAGCATCACAGAGAGAGAGAGAGAGAGAGAGAGAGAGAGAGAATGCTCACATGTCCTTAGTTAAGAGAATACCCTAAGCATCAGGAAGGGCATGTCAGCCTGACTTACCTTCCCTTCTAGGAAACGCAATTCCCTCTCTTCCTGATCTGGCCTTGCCTCTGGTCCAGACTGCATGTAGAAGGAAGGAGCCTGTCTACACAGGGACAGTAGAAACAGCTGGGCACAAACTGTTGCCTGTGAGAACTAGGGAAGAGGAATTGATCAGCTCTATATGGAAGGTGGTTCCATGTCCCTTCTGCTTCGAAGGGACCTTGTTGGGGAGTCAAGAGTGAGGTGGTCCTTTGAAGATTCACGTACTCAGACTCAAGGTTACACCCACACTCACATACACCCGGGTGTAACTTCCAGTGAGAGGAAGTAGACCAGTGTTAGTAGTCGTACAGTAGCTTAGAGTCCTCTAATTTGATCCTATGGGCTCAGAAAAAGGTTTCAGCATCAAGATTTTCTTCCCTACTCACCTCAGTCTGCTCGCCTTCAAGACAACAGGGAGCAAAGTCCCCGTTGGACATTGCTGCCTGCTTACTGGAATGGTAAGCTCCTGAGAGACTGGCTCCACTCAACCTCAAAAGTTACATAAGCTTCAGTTCCCTCAGCCATGGACATCTTTCTTCAGTTCCTGGCTGAAGCACCTGCAGACCCTGTGTAACATAACACCATTCTGTAAGCAAACCTTAACAGTCTGGTGTACCTACCCATTTATCTGCCATGTCCTGCAGCCTTGGAAAGACATTCCTGCAGTGACCACCAGTTAGTCATGGCAGCTTCTAGGGTATTTTCGAAATTAAGAAAAACTGACATTATTAAACATTAAGCAAAGAACCAGGCTAAGACAATAGTCAGGAGACTGCCATTTTTTGTTGTTGTTGGTTTTTCGACACAGGGTTTCTCTGTGTAGCCCTGGCTGTCCTGGAACTCACTTTGTAGACCAGGCTGGCCTTGAACTCAGAAATCTGCCTCCCGAGTGCTGGGATTAAAGGCGTGCACCACCACGCCCAGCGAGACTGCCATTTTTGAAGAAGCAACAGAAATTTGGAAGGATAGAAAACAGATTTGATCAGGTTGGGATGGAATTCAAGAGATGGAGACATTGTTCATTAATAATGGCTTCCAGTTTTTCAGTACTTCATGTCCTGGAAACTATCCTGAGCACCGAGGCACATTACTGGGGATATAGATAGTGTGGTAGCCATGGTGAGGGAGACAGAGAGGTCAAGAGATCTAGCATAGAGACAAAATAGTCGTCAACAAACTCGAGATCCACTCTTCACAGGCTGCCATGAGTGGAGAGAAACACCAGACAATTTTACAAACAAGTCAGAGAACAAAAACAGGTTAATCAGTGATGATAAATAGCCTCAAACTCAAAGCAAAAGTATGAGTATTTATTTGCTTGGTTCTCAAACAATCGTTTGCTTGGGAACATTCAAAACTGTCTTAGCTTCTTTCCTTCTGTTACGATAAAACTATTCCTAACTAAAGCAACTTAAAGGAGAAAGGAGGTATGATGGTTTACCATTGAGAAGATACAGCCCATCATTATCTTGGGAACAACATGACAGCATGCAGGGATGGCATTGTGTGGCAGGAGCAGGAAGCTGGCAGTGTGCATTTGACCTCAGAAAACAGAGAGCAAACAGGAAGCTATAGCACTATGACTATGAAACCACAAGGCTCTCCCACAGTGTCCCTTTCTTTCTATAGGGCTTTGCCTTTTCAAAGTTCCACAGCTTTCCCACACACCACCAGCAGCTAGAGACCAAGTGCTCAGACACATAAGCCTGTGGGGAACATATTATATTTAAACCATAACAAAAACACATACTGACTTTTCTGTCAAAACTCCTATCAGATTAAAGTAAAATATGTTGATCTGGGGAAGAATATTTTACATCCTACCCTGCTACTCTGGAGAAGAAATGTCCAATGAGTGAGAAAATACTAAATCTACTTTGGACCAAAGGAAAGGTTTAGCCCTGCGGTTCACAGTTTCACTATTTGTCAGGCTGTGGACGGCCTTCGTGCCTGTTATCACGTACATTCCCAAGACTATTATACTTAGTCTTAAAGAATGAAATAGGTATGATCAGCTCCCTGGGCTCCGGATCATAACAAGCACCTAAAGTGACCCTATTCCATCCAGTCATCTGAATGTTCTATTTTGGTGCTTCATTCTGCTGCTTTGTAAGGAATTCCTTCTGCACATCTTTCAGTTCGTTTATTCTCTTTTCATCTATGTCTAATCTACTGTTAAACTGCTCCATTGCGCTTTTCATTTTAGTTATAGTAGTTTTCGTTTCAGTGCATTCTATTTGGTGCTTTTTCCAGTCTAGTTCACCTTCATATCATATATATATATATATATATATATATAGTTTCTTACTGTTTATTTTCTGCAAATGGATGTATTCAAGCATTTCTTCCACATCTTAAAAACATAGCCACATGCATATGATGTGGTCTGATGATGTTAGCACCTGAAACAAGTATGTTTCTGATAACTGCTGTTTCATCTGGTCGCCTCACGGTTCTTTTATTCTCTGAGTTGTAGGTATTTTTTAACAGTATGCTACTCAATGTTCTTGACAAATAGTTTCTAAGGATTTTAAGTGTTTGTAAAGATGCCTCCTCTGCAGAGATCTAGGTTGGCTTTTGCTAGGTGCCTAGGAGGCCGGTTGGATCAATACCTTATCAAACCTGGCTTGTGAAGCTCCCTTGACCTCCAAAAAATGCCAGCCCAAGGTATATAATCTACGATCCAGTCACCCACAGTGATAAATTCTTCCTAATCTTCCCCGTGCTTCTGGCAAACACAACTTCCCTACAGTGCTCTGGCCCAGGAGGGAACGGTTTAGTTCTGGGGTTTTTTTTAACCAAAGAGATACCTCTGCCGCATCTGGGCACCAAGGCAGCCTCCTTTAGACTCTTTGTTTTCAGTGAGCATCTTGATTTGTGTTCCTTTGTCAGTAGCAACATGAAAGTACAAGTTTTACTTAAACTCTCTCAGTCTCATGGAAGAGAAGTGGCTTTGTTTGCCCAAGTCAACACTTCCTTACTTTTTCCTTTCTGCCACCTCTTCAGTGATACTAAGATGCTTTTAAAGTATTTTACTCCAGAATGGTTCTTCTGGAACTTTTGTTGTAGTTCTTGTTTTTCCCCAGTAGGTGAGTTGTTTGAATATGTCATCCCGCATAGAACCAGAACTGGTCTCTACTCTGGTCAGTCCATTCCAGCCTTGGGATTGGAAGTCCAGACAGAACTTGCTAGAACATGTTAGAACATGGCCTGCTCTAGCAGGGAACACTTACTGACCTTTACCCACACTGGAACCTCTGATATCCCAGGATGGCTCTGGGAATCTCAGCCAAAAGAGCTTAGGCCTCACAGCAAAAATTAGCTTAGTGTAATGAACCTCTGCTCTTAGATGGGAACAAAGGGAGTCCATAGATGATAGGAAGCCTGAGATGCCTGGAATTTGGCCAGTAGGACCCACCACTGGTTGGCTGCCCTAGCTGAACTTCCTTCCCGTTCCTCTAGGTGCTAAATACAGTTTGATTAATGCAATGGCTCAGGGTGGCCTGTGGTTATCACAGAAACTGTTGCATGCAGACTGAGAAAAGAAGTCTGGTTTCCTCCATTGAAAAGTGGGTAGTCAGCCACACCTGGTCACCATCACTCTTGTTGTTTGTTTGTTTGTTTGTTTGTTTGGATTTTTGAGACAGGGTTTCTCTGTATAGCCCTGGCTATCCTGGAACTCACTCTGTAGACCAGGCTGGACTCGAACTCAAAAATCCGCCTGCCTCTGCCTCCCAAGTGCTGGGATTAAAGACGTGCGCCACCACCGCCCTGCTTTACTCTTGTTTTTATTATTCCTTCAAAGGGATTAATTGGGATTAATTGAGAGGGGATTGCCACCAGCCCTTAAAGGATGCCTCTCTCTCTCTGCAATGTTAGTATATATGCCCTTCACTCTGCTCCAGAAAGTCACTCCAGAAAACACACATTCCTCTCCACCTGCAACGCTAGATTTATCAGCCAATTCCCTGGAGAAGAAACAAGATAAAAAGCTCCGGCTATAAAGTATGGTTATGCGGTACACTCTATTGGTTCTGTGTCTAGACAGAACTAAAAGACCCCTTTGTGGCCCTAGCAATACCTAGAAATGGCTATATATTTACCTCTTGATAAGAAAGATGGACTTGAGATTTTTATGGATTGGGCAGAAGCCACAGAGTCTAGCAGAGAGAGCTGCAGTCAAGAAGTCAGAAGAGGACACAAACTGTGGAGTTCCTGCCCCTCTCTGAATGGAGTGCAGCCTTGCAGACATGAGAAGACTCCAATCCAGACCTCCCACTTAGTTTTATCCTCTCATGCCTGCTCCATGCACCTCTCTGTGCCTGAGTTCTTCCTGCATGAAATAAAGGTTAACAGTAGCACCAAGTAGTCTTAGAAAGGTAGATCATTTGACATGCTTATAGTACAGTACACATTCACATGGATGAGCTGTTAGGACGATTCTGCTGGCCCAGAGAGACTGTGCTGGCAGTGTCTACAAAATGCCCCCCTGTTCAGTGAGTCACAGGAGCTAACAGTCCCATTTGGAAAGGGACTTGTTACAGAGAATTGGTCCACCTCCAAAATGCTTTCCAGCTCTAAATAGCATGGCCAGACTGATTGCATGTGTGGTCTAGGATCATCATGTTCATTGCCAAGACACATGTGAGCCAGCAAGCCAGGAGACACCCAGGAGTACACAGAATCAGGAAGTCCCTGGGAAATATAGGTATAAGACTGGATACCACGATGCAGGTCTTGACTCAGAATTGATGAGATATGGGGTACAGAGTTCATGCTAAGCACACATTCATACACTTGACCATGGTAGAGTGAGCTCATCCCCACATCTGCACATCTGCATACAGCTGGGGAACTTGGTGAAAGATTAGTTCCCCGTTTGAGTTGCCTGCATACATGTGTTTTTCAGAAGTCATTGAACTATATATGCAAAATGTGAGAGTGAGAATCACATCACTTCTTAGAAAATGAATAATTCTCCCTTATATGTTTATAATAGGGTTTGCATAGAAGTATAGTTTTCACAATCCAAGGGACTTCCACCAATGGCTTCTAGCTGGAAAAAAGTAGACCCACTTACCATCTCTGGTACAAGTGTAAGACATCCCGCCCAACCCCTACTCCAGCAGATGGATCTGGGACCCTTTCTTCATACCTGGTCCATTTTTTCCTGCTTGTGTATTATCTTCATTTGAAAAATAGGTGAAGACTTCACTAGATTTCATTTTTGTTTGTATTATTTTCATTGATGTTTGATCTTTTCATTTTTATAAACAAAGAGTGTGTGCATCCTTGACAGCTCAGAACCAGGTAGAGGAAAAAAACTACAAACAAACAAAAAAGAAGATCTCTTGTGAGTGTACCATCCCATAACCCCTTTTTGTAGAAGTGACTATGTACTGTGGCCTCTTGAGAGGGGATTGCCACCAGCCCTTAAAGAATGCCTCTCTCTCTCTCTGCAATGTTAGTATATATGCCATTCACTCTGCTCCAGAAAGTCACTCCAGAAAACACACATTCCTCTCCGCCTGCCATGCCTTTAATATTTTGTATGATGATATTTATTATTATTTATTTATGTGCAGTACATACACAGAAATGCACAATACCTGCATGTACACAGGCTTTGATGATCTTGCAGAGTGGGACCATGCAGATGCGTATTGCTGAGTAAGCATTGGGCATATTTTATGTGAAATTACCGTTATTGCTACTACTCCATACTTTTTTGATACCGTTATATGTCCACTGTTTAGATAGATGTACTCACTTTTTCCAGTGTTTCTGCCTTCACTCAAGATGGCAGATAGTTCAGTTGAGAAACTGACTCACTGTAGCATGAGCTCCCTGAAGAAGATCCTGTCTTGGATTCTGGGGATGTTTATTTTGAGTGCCATGGAACCTGGCTAGCTTCAGCAAGTTCCATCAGTGGTATAAAAAAACACCACCATGTCACCTGTCTGTGACTGAAGGACATTCTTTGGAATGCCACGGGATGATTTCTGTGATTCCTGGAGATAGGCGGCTTTCCTGAAGACAGGCCAAAATGACTTCAGGTTGAATACCAGGCGATAAAAGTGAGGTTTTAAGTAATAGCAGAGCCTCGTGTTTCGGTGCTACTTTGTGCTTTCTGAAGGGCTTTTACAGCCATTATCCTGTTTGATCCTGCTAAGAACCCTGAGAGTGTATAGGGCTGCAGTATATTATCCTGAGGCTACAAATGAGACCACGTATCACAAGGAGCAGTAATCAGCTAGAATTAACCCCTCTCTTTCTATCCATGACCCCGTGCTCTTTTCTTAATGGAAAGCATGCCATACCTGATAGAAACTGGCAGCCACCACTCAAGATGAGCAGAATCCACTTCACGGCATTGCTGCGGAGCCAGGAGCCCCAGATGACTAAGGGAGGTAATCAGGACAACAGGGCAGCCTGTTCTCTAAGGCTACCCATTTAAGATGGCAGCTGGAACACACACATTCCTGTTTCCTCCAAGACATTCAACAGAATGGCTTTTTAAAGGGTCAATCTGCTAGAGGGGAAAAATAGCAACAAAATGTAGAAGCTAGAAAATAAAAAGACTTTAGACTCAGGAAACAGTATCCTAAGCTGGCATTTATAGGAACCAAGAAGCTACCAGAAGGCCTAAGAATTGCAGCCTGGCATGACTCTGAAAAGAAAAGTCCAAAGAGCAGAGAAAGACTGTTTGAAATTTTCTGAACAAGCCTTTATGCTTATTGTCCTCCAACCCCCACCCCCACCCCCGCACCAGGCTGGAAGCCAGAGCTTGCTCTCTCGTGAAGGGAGAAGGAATGGGTGCAGAAGACCAGACACGTAGCATGGCTGAGGGAAGGGACAGCTTTCTGAAAACAGGGACTTGATGCAAGTTAACCAAATAAACTTCTAACTACTAGTCTTTTCTCTTAAATCAGTTTCCAGAACATAGTTTAGGAAAGGACCTGTAGGGAAATTCACCAGTTTAATGGATCAGTTATCTCCATCTGAGTCACCTGATAGAGAAGCCTACAGACAATAAGAACTTTTTAGGGCCCCGCACTTAAAATTGATGGGCCCATGGCCTTGAGAGACAGCTCAGTGCTTAAGAATGTATAGTGTGCTCATAGATTGGTGATGGCTAGACCAATTTTCATCAGAGAGGCTCCCTCCTAGCAACTAATGGGAACAAATCCAGAGACCCACAGTCAAACATTAGATGGAGTTTAAGGAATCCCATGGTAGCTGTGAGAGGAAGGGCTGTAGGAGTCAGAGGGGTCAAGGACACCACAAGAAAAGCCATAGAATCAGTTAACCTGTATCCATAGGGACTCACAGATTGAGCCAACCAAGAAGCCTGCAATGTGACTGACTTAGGCCCTCTACATATTTGTTACAATTGTACAGCTTGGTTTTTATGTAGGACTCCTAACAGAGAGGGTGCAGGGCCTGTCCTTGCCTCTGTTGCCTGCCTTTGGAACCCTGTCCTCCTACTGGGCCTCTTCTAACCTTAATAGGAGAGGAAGTGCCTAGTCTTACCGCAACTTGCTACTCCAGGGCTGGTTGCTACCCATGGGAGGCCTGCCCTTTTCTGAAGAGAAAGAGGAAGAGTGGATGGGAGGAGAGGAGGGAGAGTCAGGCTGATAAATAAACAAACAAGTAAGAGATAGATCAGCAGACATTTGTATGAAAAACCTGCACATACACTCCACACACATGGACAGGACACACACACACACACACAAACAGAGAGAGAGAGAGAGAGAGAGAGAGAGAGAGAGAGAGAGAGAGAGAATAACATCTTGAAAGACATAGATCAAAAACTGAAGCTCTGAGAGATAACTGCAAAGTTATAATAAAAGCACGATGCTCTCTTCCTTTTTAACTCAGAGAGATTTTAGCAAAGTAAAAGTTCTGGGGACCAATTTGAAATTATGTCCCAGAAAGTACAAGATCTCATAGGCATAGAAAATAAGACAGAAACATAAGAGAAACCAAGGACCTGGTTAGTAGATTTACATCCAAATAACAGGAAATTCTAGAAAGAAATTGAAAACCATTTCCCACAAACTAAAAGAACAGTGCTTTTTAGATAGAAAGGGGGTGGTGAGATTTCATCAGTGAATGGCCATAAACCATGCTAAGCACATCATCGTGAAACTTCAGAGCACCGACGGGAAGACAGAAATCCAAAAGTGTCTGGAGAGGGCATTAAAGAACAAAAGCATAAGTAAAAAACAGGTATGGAGGAGGTATAAAACTCAAAATGGTACCACGAATTTTAACAACATTGAGCATAAGATTGGCCCCAAGCATCTTAGATGCTATACAATAAAAAACTTCTCAGAAATGATAGAAAGAGGCCCTCCAAAGAACTACTAAAACTGCGGGTGTAAGTGAAGTGAGAGCTACTTGGCATGGGGATCTGGAGGTTCAAACTAGGTGGAGTGGACAGGGACAACCAGGGAGGATGCTGGGCAGAGGTCTGTGGGACCCCAGGGACAACCAGGGTGGATGCTGGACAGAGGTCTGTGGGACCCCAGGGACAACCAGGGAGGGTGCTGGGCAGAGGTCTGTGGGACCCCAGGGACAACCAGGGAGGGTGCTGGGCAGAGGTCTGTAGGACCCCAGGTCCATAGCTAGGGGTAGGTTCCTGTGTAAAGCAATTGATGGGATATTTACACACACACACACACACACACACACACACACACACACACACACACACACACCAGTTCTCACACCAAAGTGAGTAAGAGATAAGTTATTCTTGAGCCAATTATAAGTAGCGGCCCAGAAACACAGATCCAGGTTCCTGCAAATACCACATTGCAACAAAGTATCAGTTTCATGATGATTTTATAGCTTGGCAGTAATCATAACTCAGAACAACTTTTTTACACATTTAGGTATTTTACATGTGTGTCTGGAGGCTAGAAGAGGGCATCAGATCTTTAGAGATAGAGTCACAGAATTCCTGAGCCACCATGTGGGTGAACCATAGTCCTCTAGAACAGTGCTTCTTAACCTTTCTAAATGCTGTGACCCTTTATGCTGGGACGACCCACAACCATAAAATTATTTTGTTGCTAATTTATTAGTGTAATTTTGCTACTATTATGGATCATAAATGTAATTATCTGTGTTTTCCCTTGATCTTAGGCTACCTCTTCGAAAGGGTCCTTCTACTCTAGAGGGGTCACAACCCGCACAGGTTAAAAGCCACTGCTCTAGATGAGCTGCCAGTGCTTTTCCCACTGAGAAGTCTCTCCAACTCTCTGGATACCCTTTAAATACACCAGTGGACCATCAGGGAGTCAGTTAGACAACACGCTGGGCTAATAGCAATCTAGCTTTGGGTTTTTGGAAGACTGTTCATGAATTCCGTATGGATTTGTCCAATAGTCACAAGGATCTTAAGTCACACACAGAGGTAGGCATACACGGCTCTCTAGGTGAGCTAAACATACCCAATATACTTTGACTTTGTGCATAGAACATTTCAAATCTCCATGATCATTGAAATTGTGAACAGTCTGTCCTGCAGTGTCTAATGTAGGTACAGCTTTTTCTGGGAATTTCACTTGATTGACACATGATGGCTTAAAGTACACAACAGAGAAGGCTGACAAAGCTGGAGGCGAGGTTGCCTTTGGATTCATGAGAGATACATAGGATACTAAAAAATGCCAGGGTCCTGTCTGAACTGCAGAAAACCCAGAAAGTTCTCCCAGAAGAAAAGTCTTGAAGCTATACTACTAGACTATGATTCACTCATAATGCCTCCTTGCCGGAGATAACAAAAGCAATGGGTATCGAGAGTACATATAACGAGGAGCTTAAGGAGCATGTGCGTGCCAAGGGCAGGCATGGTGATGTGACAGCTAAATCCTCATCTTCCACAGTGGGGAGGTAGTGCGTAATTCCTAACAAGGGAGAATCAAAGAGAAGCAATATAAGCTAAGTACTTAGAGACAGCCTAAGATCCATCTCAGTAAAATTGGGAAACTGCTTCTAGAAGAGAGTCAGAGAATGTTGTTAACTTTCATCAAGCTTCACACTGCCCTTAGACTCTTTAAGTTGTGCACACATGTGACTTGTTTAAAAAAAAATTCCAAAAATGCGCTGGTAAGAGCCATGGCCACAAGCTAAGGCCACGCACACACTGAGCTGAGCGAGAAATGGCTCTTTCAAGTATTCTCGGCCATGCAACAGATGGTCTGGGCACGCCGAACGTCTCTGTGCCCAGCTCTCTGCTTCGGAGCCTCTGCAGCAGTGGAAGCACAGATGCAGAGGTGACATTTCGGAAGCCTGTGACCTGACTTTTTTTTCCCCTCGGCAGGGTAACTAATTCTGAACATTTTGGTCAACCATAAAGCTGAGGAGGCGGCAGAGGTGCCATCGCAATGGGTCCGGGTCACACGCAGGCATCACAAGGCCCCTTTGTGGGCTAAGTTATAGTGTAACCCAGGTCTTCAAAGCAAAGCCACATGGAGCCTATCTGAGGAGCCAGCTAGGATCGATTCTCCTTTATCCTGCTCTCTCAGACGGCTGGGATTCAATCCAGGGGTGTGGGTGGCAATACAGTCCTCTCCAAGCTGCAAAGGCAGACTGTGTTTCCTAAACCAGCTGCCTGGCACCCTGTGGTGGAATAGCAGCGCCCCCTTTCCGAGATGAAGTCTCAGGCTTGTGGCCAGCTACCAAGACTGCAGAGCTCCTGCTGCTATCTCTGTCTGGTACCTCTGAGCATTGACTGTGCAACCAGACCAAACTGCATTCATAGGCCCAACTTGATGCTAACCAAGCCTCTGTTCTTTCTTCTGTAAAATGGGTGAGGTAGCATCCCTGGGGCTGTGAGCTGATAGACATGTGTTACTGATCCCAGCAGCCCAGTAGCAATTGGGTTGGGCAGATAATTGTTACTTCCTTGCTTTTAACCTCCATACCCTGTGTCTCCTTTGGGGTCCCCTTCCTTCTTGCCTGGCCACTCTCTTTCTGCTAGAACTCATATTACATTCAGCCACCAGAGAGCTTTACTCCCAAATACTGCTTTTATCCCTGCTCATCCCTGCTGGGCAGCTCTCTGGGGTTATAAGACTAAACTCTACAGCCTGTTATTTAAGACCTCTTGCCTTTCCTCTATCTACTGTGTCCAAGCAGGAACCTCCTTTTCCCTTTCATGTAAGTCGCTGCGGCCTCTGCCTGCTGCTTACCATCATAGTCCCCTCCCCCAAATTCCCTCTTTAAAGTATCACTTAAGAACTGACTTGAGCCGGGTGATGGTAGCACACACCTTTAATTCCAGCCTTTGGGAGGCAAAGACAGGCGGATTTCTGAGTTTGAGGCCAGCCTAGTCTTCAAGACAGCCAGGGCTACACAGAGAAACCCTGAAATCAGGTCCACTCTCTTCAAAAGCTTCCCATGATACTTCACCTTAATCGGGCCTTTGTATCTCCATGGCTTGTCTGTTATAGTCAGCTCAGGCCTCTTGCCGTTCCCCTGGCCAGCAAAGCCCCTGTGTGCTGTGGCAGAGGTCTTCAGGATCTGCAACACTGGTGGACTTGAATTCAAGTTCTACCTCTGCAGCGTCCCATGCTGAGAGATCCCATGAATTACAGTATTTCTGCTCAGTGTTCTCAATGATCTGTAAGGAAGGGAAGTTGTAAACTATAAATGTTGTCATCAAGAGGTAACACCAGAAGTTAGTGTAAATAACTCACATATGAGGCTGGTGAGATGGCTCAGCGGTTAAGAGCACCGGCTGCTCATCCTACAGGACCTGAGTTCAGTTCCTAGCGCCTGTCTGGCAGCTCACAACTCCGTATATTGCACTTCCATGGGAACTCTTTTTGGCATTCACATGTGGTGCATAGCTGTATATGCAAACACAACACCATACAGTAAAGTGATAAAAATAGAGGCCTGGCTTGCCTTAAAAAAATCACTCCCACACACCACCATCACATGTGGCTTTTAGGTGATTAAATATCATGTCTCTCCCGCTGTGCTTCCCTCTGTGTCATTGGCTATTTGTGACATTATAAACCTCTTAGTGTTGAGCTACCTGTGTTTCAGTCCGTGTATGTCAGGTCAGGCTGTGTCATTAAATAGGTCCAAGACTCAATAATTTTGAGAAAAAGGGATTGAGATTGATTTCTTAACCTGTAAGTCAACTTTGGATTAGTAGAGTAACCCCTCTATTTCTTAGTAGCCCAGGGAAGGGGGCCACTCATAGCTCTTCTACAAGCCAACAGCTCACACACCCCAGCCTACCCTGTAGTGGACAGGAAAGTCTGACTCCTTTATCAACTGCCCTCAAGTGACATATCCTCCTGTAGCTTTGTGCCTGCAGGTGCAGCTTTCCCCCTGGTGTCACCAGGTGTCTTGTTCTCTCTCACTTGTTTGGAGTCTTGGTGATGACAGACACTCTGTTCTCTTGATGTAGCCCATCACCTTGATCTAGCATCACCCCCTTTGTCTCAAAACTCAGCCATACCCTTAAGCCTGAAAAACAAAGGACTCTTAATCGTTCTCAGTTTGAATATCTTCATCTCTCTAAGGAAGTATGATAGTTGCTGTAGGAAGCCATGGATTTGCTCAGGAAGCAGATAATTTACTTACCAAGCTTTGTGTGGTGGGCATTATTTCACCTACAGAAAGTGGAAGCCAACGTAGACATGGCTGCGTGCTCACACTTGGTAGAGAAGTCAGAAAACAGAAGCGATAGAGTTTGGAGTTTAGAGTAAACTCAGCTGGGCTCCTATCACTTCCTGGCTATGTAGGGCAAGCTCCACACACACTTTGCCTCAGTCTTACCCCTCTGAGAAGTGGGTACATTGCTATTTCTATAATAGGATTACTGCAGTGAGAAAGATGGATGACCCATATAAAGCATTAGGAATGCACTGGCATGCTGGAAGCCCACGTCAACTCCAATTGCAGCATCACCGCCGTTACCAAGTTCTCAGAGGCAGCAAGGCTTAGAGTGAGCTAATGGGAGCAGGTTCATACTGTCCTACAAGAGTCCGATCGTTATTAGGTCTCACATTAGTCCTGGAAACCCGACTTCCGTGGACTGGGGCACCCCGTGAAGACTGGCCACTGTTTGTCACCGTGCAGGGTCTAACTAATCCCTTGTTATTGGCCATTTGTGTTGTTCCCACTGATGCTCTGATGCTGTGCCCTGAAGTCACAGCATCTAATCCCTTCCGAACATTCAAGGAGCTTTTCACTCCGAAGGCTCAGAGCCCGGGAAGAATAACTGAATAGCAAGGGAACATTGTCAAACAGCGAGGAGACGACTAATGAGTCTGAAAGCCAGACAGAAGGACATCCAGACTGAAGGACAACAGAAGAGATTGCAGGCGCGATACGCTGGACCAGTGCCTACCTGTGTTAGGGGTCAAGTCTTGGGTGACTGGAGTTTGTGGGGTAGAGTACATATGTGAGTGTGAGTACACACGTTTCACACGCATAAGGATGCTAAAGGGCCACTGTGGATGACATTCCTCATGAGCCATCCAATTATTTTTTAAGACAGGGTCTCTCTCACTGGTCTGAAACTCAGCAAGTAGGCTGGGCTAGCTAGTCAGTGAGCCCAAGGGTCTGCCTGTCTCTGCCTCCCCAACCCTAGGATTGCATACACACACCTCCATGCCAGGCTTTTTCATGTACGTGCTGGAGACTGAACTCAGGTCTTTATACCTCCCTGGGAACTAACCATATCCCAAGCCTCATGCTACTGTTTTTAAGGAAAAGTATATTCCGAGTCCCTCTGTGCCTCCCCACCTCAGTCATCCAGACAAAGAGATGAAGAATTGGACATGGAAGCCAAGGGCAAAGTTCTGTTAATTCCTCATCTGTGTAGAAAGATCACTCAAGTGGGTTTACATCTGAGCCCTGTCTTTAGGATCGGTCCCATAAAGAAAAGCAAGCCATACCCTGCTACTGCCCCCCAGTCAGATGGCACCAGAATCCGGGATACTCTATGTCATCCTTAGCCCACCCCAACCATTTCAACACTTTTGCAAAACTGTCCCTTCCACGGTGGGGCTGGGAGCACACCCAGTCCAAAAGGCTGGCCTAATTAAATCCTGACAGATGCCGGCCTCTTTCACAGCTGCCTGGTAGCTGGATCTGCTTGCAGGCTCTGGCAGGGACAGATGCATCTGGCATCGCTGAGGTAGTTAATATTGGTGTGAGCCAAGAATGGTGGAAATGGTGGGAAATGTGTTCTTTTCTTATTCTAAGGCACGGGAGAATTGGGAGAGAAGTGCATCTTTCCTCCCTGGTTTTAAACTGCTTAGAAAAAGGAGCTGTGCGGGTCAGTTCATCATCAACCTGCGAAATACTCTTTTGTATTCCAATTGTAGGCCAAGCTGGGGATGTACAGTGGCTTCTGCAGGCTTTGAAATGGGGTGGCAGTTTAACCACATCAAACGCAGGATGAAGTGAGGCCCGGCTCATCGGTATTCTGCCCGCCTGCCTGCCGCTGACATTGCATCCGCTAATCCCGAAACAATAAGCTCTAAGGAGAGGCCGCATGCTTTTGTGGTTGGAAACGAATGGAGAGGCCTGAATTAGGCCAGTTCCGTCTCTTGCTCTAACCTGGCATGGCGCCAGCATGTTCAGCCTGACCCAGGAGGATTCATATCATGTGAAAAACTTAAATCAAGTCTGTCTGCCAGTGCATACGGTCCTAATCCGTTAAATATTTCCCGATAACAATACACGTGGGGCCCTTTAGCTCCACAGACAGTCATCCATGCAAATAGGGCCACTTCTGCCTTGTTTGTTCTTGTTTTTGTTTTTTTAAGGCAGATTTGATAATGTCCCATTCCTACATGATTTACCCACATCCCTCATGCAGCATGCATGCAAAGTGTCGTCTGGCATGTCTTAACCTTCACAGACAGTCATTCCACTCTGCTCTCTGGGGCCTGGCTCTCTTGATGTAAGATCAGAAGGGTTTCACATAAAGAATTGTCTTTCTCTTTGATTAGCTACTTATGTGCAACCAGAAACCCTGTCTATATCCAGCTATAGAAATTTGAGCCCCAAAGAGAATGGCCTTGAACACTGCTGGTCTTTGCAGCCTTCTGCTCTCAAGAAAGTTAAAAAATGAGGACTTGAATGAATGGGGCTTTTTTTTTTCTTTTAGAGGAAGCATTGCTGTCTGTATTAGAACATTCTTTTTCCCCAAAATTTTATTTTATTCCTCAGGGAGTGATTTTTTTTTGTTTCATTTCCCACAATCCAAAAATGGAGACAACCTTTTCAGTATTATAAAAAAGAACACAGGAACAACCTTTTCTTCAACAAGGATTTCTCAGGCATCTGAGTTACATGGGCAGAGCATCACCCTGCTGGTGAGTATGAACTCTGAAGCCCTTCTGCCTGGGCACCAGTCTTGGCTTTCTGTGCCTAGACTCTGTGGGTACTGTTCTGAGGATACAGCCTTTGTGTGTGAGAATTCTCCTGTCAGAGATGGAGAGCACAGCCTTCTTACTGCGTCAGGACTCCTTAGAATCTGGAGCCAACCCCACTGCTGTCTATGGTACCACTGCTCTAGTTGAGGCCATTGCTGTCATTGTCATTATTACTACAGAACAAAGTTGTTGCTCAGAATGAAACCGTACCCACATGGCACCTGTCCTGTGGAAGGTAGACGCTAGAGAGAAGATTGTAGTGAGATGACAGTGGACTGTGAGGAAAGAGAGCCAGCTCTCCCTGAGACAAATAAGGGACATTTTCCTTATCAGGAATGTTCAGGAAAGCTTCCTGTGAAGCAGACGGTAGACTGTGGATAAATGGAAGGAGAGGCATCAATTCATTACCAAATAATAATTACAGAAAGTGCCAGGCTGGTGAGATGGCTCAGAGGTTAAGAGCACTGACTACTCTTCCTGAGGTTATGAGTTCAATGCCCAGCAACCACATGGTGGCTCACAACCATCTGAAATGGGATGCGATGCCCTCTTCTGGTGTGTCTGACAGCTGCACTGTACTTATATACATAAAATAAGTAAATCTTTAAAAAAATAAACGAGAAAGAAAAGAAAGTGCCTATGCTCTAACAATCCCATGACCACTGCCATTAGTGTGAGGCCTTCCAACTTTTTTTGTTTTGTTTTGTTTTTGTTTTTGTTTTTCGAGACAAGGTTTCTCTGTATAGCCCCGGCTGTCCTGGAACTCACTCTGTAGACCAGGCTGGCCTCGAACTCAGAAATCCGCCTGCCTCTGCCTCCCGAGTGCTGGGATTAAAGGCATGTGCCACCACGCCCGGCTGCCTTCCAACTTTTTTTATCACAAAATATGTATTCAAAGCTGAGTGGTGGGGGCCACACCTTTAATCCCGGAGCTCAGGAGGCAGAGGCGGGCAGATGTCTGTGAGTTTGAAGCCAGCCTAGTCTTGAGATCTAGTTCCAGGACAGCTAGGGATGCACAGAGAAACCCTGTCTTGAGAAACAGTTGTGTGAGTTCTTTCACTAACTCGTACATGGCTGACATTTTCCTATATCAGAAGTCAAGATCAATTTCTTAAGAGCTACAAGCAACATAAGCCTCCTAGTTTCTGGGTCTCAGGTGCTTGTCTGCCCTTAACGCCTGCCGTTGGTGAGTCAGGGAGGGTCTGCCCACAGAGACAGGCCTCTAGGGCACCCACCTGGCAGCTTGGCCTTGTGGCTTGTGACTCGGCTCCAGAGCTGCTTTC